>PVIA01005264.1:0-119060 GCA_004024845.1 Tonatia bakeri
TGGAAAAGATTTTAGTTTTTGCCCATTGAATGTGATGTTGGCTGTAGGTCTCTCATATATGGCCTTTATTATGTTGAGGAATGCTCCCTCTATTCCCACTTTGTTGAGTGTTTTTATTATAAATGGGTGCTGTACCTTATCAAATGCTTTTTCCACATCTGTTGATATGATCATGTGATTTTTGTCTTTGCTTTTGTTTATGTGATGTATTACATTTACTGATTTGTGAATATTGAATCATCCTTGCATCCCTGGGATGAATCCCACTTGTCATAGTGGATGATCTTTTTAATGTATTGTTGGATGCAGTTTGCTGGTATTTTGTTGAGGATTTTAGCATCAATGTTCATCAGTGATATTGGCCTGAAGTTTTCTTTCTTTGTTGTGTCTTTATCTGTTTTTGGAATTAGGATGATGTTGGCCTTATAAAAAGAGTTTGGGAGTCTTCCATCTTTTTGGATTTTTTGGAGTAGACCGTGAAGGATAGGGGATAGCTCTTCCTTAAATGCTTTGTAGAATTCTCCTGTGAAACCATCTGGTCCAGGGCTTTTGTGTGTTGGGAGTTTTTTGATTACTGCTTCAATTTCTTTTGCTGTTATTGGTCTGTTCAGGCTTTCTGCTTCCTTTTCATTGAGTTTTGGAATATTATATTTTTCTAGAAATTTGTCCATTTTACCTAGGTTTTCAAATTTCTTGGCATACAGTTCTTTGTAGTAATTTCTTACAATCCTTTGTATTTCTGTGGTATCAGTTGTAATCTCTCCTCTTTCATTTCTGATTGTGTTTATTGGGGTCTTCTCTCTTTTTTTCTTGATGAGTCTGCTTAAAGGCTTGTCAATTTTGTTTATCTTTTCAAAGAACCAGCTCCTGGATTCATTGATCCTTAGAATTGTGCTTTTAGTCTCTATGTCATTTAATTCTGGTCTGATTTTGGTTATTTCCTTCCTTCTACTTGCTCTGGGCTGTCTTTGTTGTTGTTCCTCAAGTTCTTGTAGATACAGAGTTAGGTTGTTTGTTTGAAATATTTCTATCTTTTTTAGGTATGCCTGTGTAGCTATGAACTTCCCTCTCAGGACTGCCTTCACTGTGTGCCTTAAGTTTTGGGTTGTTGTGAGTTCATTTTCATTTGTTTCTAGAAACCTTTTGATTTCCCTAATTTCATTCTTGACCCATTCATTGTTTAATAGCATGCTATTTAATCTCCATGATTTTGAGTGTTTGGGTTTTTTTTCCATGGGGTTGGTTTCTAGTTTCAGTCCCTCGTGATCTGAGAAAATGCTTGGTATGATTTCGATTTTCTTGAATTTGTTGTGTCCTATCATGTGGTCTATCTTTGAAAATGTTCCATGTACATTTGAAAAGAATGTGTATTTAGCTTCTTTGGGATGGAGGGCTCTGTATGTATCAGTTAAGTCCATTTCCTCTAGGGTATTGTTCAATGCCACCATATCTTTGTTGATATTTTGTTTGGAAGGTCTGTCCATTTTTGACAGTGGGGTGTTAAAATCCCCCACTATAATTGTGTTGCTGTCAATATCTTTCTTGAAGTCCTCTAGGATTTTCTTTATGTATTTGGGTGCACGTATGTTGGGTGCATATATATTTACGTCTTGGTGGATTCTTCCCTTGAGCATTATGAAGTGACCTTCTGGGTCTCTCTTTGTGGCTTTTTTTTGGAAGTCTATTTTGTCTGAAATGAGTATTGCTACCCTGGCTTTTTTTTCCTGTACATTTGCTTGGAAAATTTTTTTCCAGCCATTCACTTTCAGCCTGTGCAGGTCTTTTATCCTGAGGTGGGTCTCTTGTAGGCAGCATATGTGTGGGTCATATTTTCTTATCCATTCAGCTATTCTATGTCTTTTGATTGGAGCATTTAATCCATTTACATTTAAGATTATTATTGATAGGTGCTTATTCATTGCCATTTATGTATGTGTGTTCCTCTCTCTCTTTTTCTTTTCCTTCCTTTCCTTAAAGCAAACCCTTTAGCATCTCTTGCAGAGCTGGTTTAGTGGAGGTGTATTCTTTTAGACTTCTTTTGTCTGGGAAGCTTCTTATTTGGCCTTCTATCTTGATTGAGAGGCTTGCTGGGTAAAGTAGCCTTGGTTGCAGACCTCTGGTTCTCATTACTTGGAATATTTCTTGCCATTCTCTTCTGGCTTGGAGCATTTCCATTGAGAAGTCAGCTGTTAGCCTTATTGGGGCTCCCTTGTATGTTACTTTCTTTTTCTCCCTTGCTGCCTTTAATATTCTCTCTTTGTCTTTAAATTTTGCCATTTTAATTATGATGTGTCTTGAAGTGGGCCTCTTTGGGTTCCTCTTGATTGGGACTCTTTGTGTTTCTTGTATTTGTGTGACTTTTTCTCTCATGAAATTAGGGAAGTTTTCCATCATTACTTTTTCAAGTAGGTTTTCTATCCCTTGCTCTTCTTCTCCTCCTTCTGGTATCCCTATTATATGGATATTATTACATTTCATATTGTCTTGCATTTCTCTTAATCCCTCTTCATTCTTTCTGAGCCTCTTTACCTTTTCTTGCTCTTTCTGGGTGTTTTTTTCTACTTTGTCCTCCAATTCACTGATCTGATCTTCTGCTTCATCAATCCTGCCTTTCATTCCTTCTACTGTCTTCTTCAGTTCAGAAACTCTATTCTTCATTTCCTCTTCACTCTTGTTGATAGCTTCTATTTTCTTTTTCATATTGATATAGTTTGTAGTGAGATCGTTGTAGCTTCCCTGTAGTTTCTGGTAGCTCATTGTGAGCTCATTGAGCTTCCTGATAATCATTGTTTTGAACTCAATATCTAATAGTTGAGTTGCCTCTATTTCATTTAGCATTCTTTCTGAGGCTTCCTCCTTTCCCTTCATTTGCGGATTGTTTCTTTGTCTTCTCATTGTTCCTAAGACTCTTCTTGTTAGCCTCTGTTTCTTAAATTTATCAGTTCTGTTTCCCTGTGTTTATGGTGTGAATTTCTGTGGTAGAATACCTGTGAGATTCAATGGTGCAGTCTCTTTTGGGTATCCTGGTGTTCACAGCTTCTCCCTACTCTTTTTTTTGTGATCAGTTGGAGGAGTAAGGCAAAATGGTTTAAGACAGCAAGACAGTATTCTATGATATTTACAGTAGCAGCCAGTAGAGAAGAGATGGGATATCCTTTGGCTACATATAGTGTTAACTGTGATCTTCCACCCCACTAGCCATGTTTTAGAAAGTATGGAAAGAAGATAAGACTCTTATTGGGGAGGAAAGGATTGTTAGTTGGATCTAGAAAGCTGTGAGGCTGTGGGAGGTCAGATCCTGAGGTAGGGTGGGAATAAAGAATAGTAAATAGGAGTAGTGTGTAAAAGAATAGAGATAACCCCTACAATAATAGAGTTCAGGAAATTATGAAGTAGACTGAGATCTGGGAGGTGTGTAGAGTAGTATTTACAATTGTATGAAATAGGTCTTATTTACAGGAATATTAAAGCAACAATCATGTGGCAGAATCTATGAGATCTAGATAACAAGAATAAGGAGTATAGAACCTTGAGTGGTGTACTAATGGAACACAAGTGAAGGACAGTAAATTATCAACACACTGTGAATGAGATAACAGGGGGGAACTTATCAAATGACAGTATAACCAGCCAAACAAAGAAGATTATACAGAAAGAAAAAGAATAACAAAATACTATTAAAATAAAAAATGTCAGACAAGAGAGAAAGAGATAATACAAATTTGCAGTAACTTGCAGGCTCAAAAACAAAAGCAGAAGATGGAATGCAGGAGAGATGAATTTGGAGTGGAAAGAATAGCACTAGGATGAGAGGAAGAGAAACATAAGGAACTGAGAGATAAAAATAATAAGAGTTAAAAAATAAAAAGTTACTTATAAAAACAAGATAAAATCAATCAACAACAACCAAAACAAAAACAAAAACAACCCCCCCCCCACACACACACACACAAAACCCTCTTGTTGGTTTCTAACTGGCCAAACCAGTTTTTCTGGTCTTGCTGGCTTCAGCAAGCTGAGGGGCGATTGGCATGCTTTTCACATTTCCCAGTCAGAACTCAGTCAGTCTCTTGGGTACTGTCCCCAGGGCTAGCTGCGGGCTCTCCCCAGAGCTGATCTGCTTCTTCAGGTTTAGGGTGTAAACTCCGGGGATTGCAAGGGGTTGCGCACTTCCTCAACTTCACCACCGCAGGCTCTACGTTCTCGCAAAGCACCCGCATCTCCTCTGGGTTCACAGCATGAGAGTTGGGAATCCCAGAGGGGCGCGCACTTGCTGGAGATCACCACCGCAGGCTCCAGAAACCCGAGAACACCCGTGCCCTTCCCTTGTTCAGGGCTGTGGGGTCTGGGTCTTTCACAAAACCACCCACTCACCGGGTTGGGGGCGTGGACACATGGCCAAGCTGACCTTGGTTGCGCAAGCTGGGGCACTTACTCTTCCCTGGGCTGTGTGTGGGTGCCCACAGCCCCTGTGAGAATGTTCCTTCAGTCTCACTCCCCTCTCTGTGCCTTCAAGCAACTAGGCTTCCCTGGGTGCTGTTCAATCCTTGTTGTACGGGGAGGAAGCAGTGACTCCACTCTCCCAGGTGCCCTGAGACAGACCCAGGAGCATCCGGCCTGGGGCTGCAACCTCCCCAGTCCCCATGCTGATCCCTGGACCCTTATTATCCTGAATCAGTCTTCTTACTGTCTGTTTTTTCAATGTCTGCTATAATTTTTGATGTCCTATTTTCATAAATGTTGCAATATTGGTGGCCCCTTGCTCTGTTCCTCCTCAGATTGGCCAGATTCTCTCCCGTGCACAGGGGAAGGGGATTGAAATCCCTCCAACGATGCCACCATCTTCCCCTCCCCTAAATTTATTTCTTAATCTTTGCTCCCAAATATATTTTCAACTACTTATTGGACTGTTCCATTTGGTTATTGAACACATCTGAACAAAACTCGATGCCTATATGCTGAATCTGAATTCTCTGAACTTTTTAATGAACTGTCATCCTCCTGTTCAGCCATATTTGAAGACTTAGAAATATCTTAGACCTATTTCTGAATTTTGATTCAACTTATCCAAAAATTATGTCATAGCTACTTATTCAGTCTTTGAAATAACACACGTCTAACCATTATGTCAATTTCTGCCTTGCCTTTGCTGTATCACAACTCTGGGTCAGGCTTATTCCATGTCCTATCTTTTTAACTCTCTGTTACTTCCTGCCACTAGCTCCCACCCATCTTAAACTTTCATTTGCAGATACATTTTCCTTAACTCATTTATTATATTATTTTTCCTCACTTGCCTTCAGTGATATACCCTTTAGACTGCAAGCAAGACTGCTATGTTGAGGAATTACCATATTTCCATTTGTCTAAGGACTCTATATAATAACAGCTGTTCTGGGAAAAAAGGATATAACTGAAAAGTTAAGATGAATTCTAATTTCAGAAATATTAAAATTTTGGGGAAAACCTGTATTGAAGAATGAAAAGATTATGGTACTTCCTTCATTTCTAACTCTAGAAAATAGGCTAGTGCCTATTACATAGTATATCTTACTATTTGCTTCATTATTACTTTTTTATTGTAATATTGTTAATTTACTAAGTAAATATTAATTGATGATGAATAAACACTATTATTTCAAATTCATATATAAAGTCTTTAGTTCAGTTTTATTATTTTCCTGATCATATAAATTCACTTCCTCCAAGTATTTTTTTTTTTTTTTTGCATTGTTTTAGGTGATCTCTGACTTTCAGGCTGGAATAATGTCCTATCTATTCTTCTTTCTTCTCAGTTCTGAAATCTTACATCTGATTAACACTAGTTTTTCACTTGGTACTGCTTATTACAATGTAACCAGATGAAAAACAATAATTATCTTCACAGCTGATACCAGAACTTCACTTATGGAAGATGTGCATGTGTTTAAGAAAAATATCCTCGTGAATGTGGGCAGAGAGGCCCTTGAGCAGAGTTGGGAGGAAAAAGACAATGAAATGAAGGTGGGAATGCTCTGTTACTGTTTATACAGTAACAATATGAACTTGACATTTTTGCCTTTGGGAAAGAAGGAGTAAAGGTGGAGCAGCTAAGCAAGAGCCTGAGGGAAGGCTAGATGTGAGAGACTGAAGCAAAATGGATGGAAATACCCAGGGACTTTAAAACACTGGTGTATCTGATATTATACAGGTTTTTTAGCATTGGTGTCACCTTAATTCACTAGTATTCTCTACAACAAGTAACACACACATTATGTGACTGAGGTTAATTTGATGAAAATCTCATAGATCGGATGTGTGGGTTACCTGGTGGGGGATAGAGACAACATATGTAAAACCCAAGATAGTTCGAAAGTTGAAATAGTACAAACAAAGAACTTGGAGCAGATGTAACCAGGAAAGCCATCCCACCCTTACTTGTGCTGCCATTATAAGTTGTATCTCTTTTCTTTGGGCCTTGTAAGGTCCTTGTCAGCAGAGATTTTGACTTTTATTCCTTTTGTACTTCCTGCTTTGCCAATATACTATGAAACTCATAATACATCTTCAAAAATATCTATTCAAACAAGGACATTTTCATTGATGCAGAAAGATGTTAGAGTCAGGATGATAAGGCCAAAGTTAGAGTCAGGATGATAAGGCCAAAGTTAGAGTCAGGAAAAAGTTAGAGTCAGGATGACAAGACAACATTCTGTTTTTTTGAAAATTTGAAAGTCTGCCTAGTAGCAAGACAGTAAGAAACCAATGGCAGGTAGCCGCGATGCATGAACTGGCCAATCGCTAACTGCAAGATCTGCTTCTGGATAAGAGCTTGCTTGCTTGGTAATGCATAAAAACCCTAGGCTGTAAGCAGGCGCGACTCCCTACTAGCCAGTGGGAGAGTTCGCCCCTGCGCAGGCTTGAATAAAGGTTGCAGCTCTGAGTGACCTCTCGCTTCCTCAACTCCTTCTTCTCGTTCTGCGTGTAACAAAAGACGATTCTGATACAAGGAGCGGCTGAGGTTCAGTTTGATTGTATGTGTCTGTCCTAATCTCTATCAGCAGAGATGTATCTCTCAGGTACCTGATTTCTCAAAATGTAATTAAAGCTTTGTTCACCATTAAAATTTCCTGCCACTTGTTGATGGAAACTAATAGGATAGCTATGGGCAACTGGATAAGAACATAGTTGAAAGGATGAGTAATGGTCTTGGTGACTTATATGGACAGGAAAAACACTTACCTTGGGAAAATCTAGGTGGATGTTTTTACTTAGCACTCATTCCTATCTTGTCTACCACAGTTCAATATCCTTTACACTACTTCGAAACCAGCTAGTCTCCAGGTACTGTTTACTTTTAAGAGTATGTGTGAATGTTATTTTGCTGTTTCTCCAAGGAGTGGTTTATAAAAAAAGCTATAAGATTAATGACTATAAACTTCCTCCAGTAATGTGAGTAGATAGGAACTGTGGGAAACAGATCTATAAAGAATGCAGTACTGGTTAATTTAAGCCCAGATTCTCCCAATGCTAACAGCTAGGAGAATTCAAGGGACACATAAATCTACTGGAGTAGTTTAGACTAGAGTTTCATAATTCATTTAGTGAATAATATCCATTATCTGCTACATGGAAAGTATGGTTTTGGGCACTGAGTGAAGGCAAATATGAAGAAATTATGGTCCTATATTTAAGGATTTTATAATCTAGAATTAAAACCTAGTATATTATCTAGTCATTGAATTAACAATGTCACAAAGTGCCCTAAAAGAAACCGAAGTAATGAGTTACAGGGTTCAGAGGAGGAAGTATTTTTTTTTCCTCTGGCTAGATTTGGGGACATAAAATTAGAGCTGAACCTTGAGGCTGAGCTGGATTTAATAGGCAAAACACAGGGTGGAAAAGAAAATGGAAGGGAATCACAGATAAAGTGAGTGACATCTGTTTACCTCCAAAAATCTCTCTTTAATTTGCCTTTTAACACCACTGCTACTGTATTCATCAACACTCCTGTTTTTTCTTGCTTGCCCACAACAATCACCTTACTAATTGGTCTCCTTGTCTCCATTCTTGCCTCTTCTAATTTATTCTCTGAAATACATTGCCACATATATTACTCTAATACTAAAAACCATTAAATGTTTTTCATTGTATATTTAAAAAAAAAGTCTGTATATAAGGTCTTTTAATATCTGGCTCAGTTCTACCAGCTATGATTTTGCACCCTCCAGGGGACATTTAACAATGTGTGGAGACATTTTTCATTATCATAATTCAAGGGAGCGTGCTCCTCACATCTGGTGGGAGAGGACAAGGATGCTCCCAAATACCCTACAAAGCACAGGATAGCTCCCATAATGAAGAATTGTCTGGTCCAAAATGTCGATAGTGCAGAAATTGAAAAACTCTGCTTTACGTAATTTAATTCAGTTGTGTGAGAGACCACTTATTCTTAATAAATGTAAACTCAACCAGGAGTTATAGAATTCTATGAATAAGGAGAATATAAATATAATAGAAACCTATTAGCTTATAAGCATTTAGCGTGTCCTACACATTGGCCAGTGTTAACACAGTCAGTACAGTGCACTGTTTAGTCCCCAGTGTTGTTTTAGTGGACATTAGTTTTAAAGAAGCTTTTACTTGTGAATCCTGAACAAGCTACATCTCGTCCTAATGCTAGAATTCCACACACAATTTTCTCTCTGCTTGTAATTCTCTTTATTAATCCTTCACCTGGCAGACTTACTTATCTTTCAAGTCTCAGCACAAATAAAATATTCAAGGGCAAATTTTCCTAGTTCTCCATACAGTCCATTGGTTTAGCAATTTCCTCATATCCTTATCTACCACATGCTTAACAGAGAATTATAATTATTTATAATGTATATTTCTTTTATGATTAGAGTAAGTTCTTTGAAGACAGGGTTCATGTTTCATTCATCTTTGCATCTGTGATACTAATCACAGTACCTGGAACATTAAAATAAACCAATATATGTTGATTCAGTAAATAAATGAGGAGGAATGAAAAACTTATATGTGTGCCAGAAACAGGGAATAATCTACTTTGGAAAGGAAGGCATGAGTGAAGGAGTAGTAAAAGGTCAGATTGCAAAGATATTTGGGGTTTAGATTATAGCTTTAGAGGAATGAGTTTGTGGTTTATTTGGTTAGATTTAGAAAAACTATAATTTTTTTTTTAAATCAAGGGGTGATACAAAGTGGCACTGTAGAAATATTAATCTGGTAGAAATATTGGAAAGTGTTTGGTACTTATAACACACTTAATCATTTAATCATGTTGTATATGAAATTTAGGTAAATACTGTGGATTATAGTGCTGAAGAGACCATGTGAACTGAATCTGGGGTAACTCCCAAGCCTGTAAGAATAATGAGAAGGAGGCAGTGGAACATCACTATAATCACACTACTGTCCCAAGGGACCTCTTTATTCTACAGAACAGGGGGAGTGATCAATGTGGGGAGACCATGACAGGGATTCTGGGTAGCCATTAGAACTGACCAAAGACAGGCATGCCCTGCATGAAAGTGTCTGTGCCCCTCCTGGTAGGTACACTTTCTCAGCATATTTCAGGGTGGGCATTGCTATTGGTATCTAGATTATCATAGAGGAATCTTGTAGCTCTTGTTTCTGCTCACTTATCTTTTCCATCTTCCTTTTTACAGCCACAAGATTTTCTTTCCTTGGGGGAAATTATCTTCTGTACATGGTCCTGGTATGTATATTGATCATTGCCCTTCTATCCTCTACCTTCCAAAGCACATGTCTGAGCACATGACTCAGGCTGAGCCAACCATAGTACCACCACATCTACCTGGACAATTAATCACGGGTGTGTTTAACAACCAAATCAAGCCAATCAGAATTCTTCTCCAGAACTCTACAGTTGGAGGTAGAGAGGAGTCTTTTCTTTTACTTAGGAAACTATAAGGATATGGAGCAGGATTATCAGTGGGCGTCCACTCTGATACGTGGAGAGACTGTGCATGGGATAGAAAATAGAGAAGCCAACATGTAAAGGGAAACAGGGACCAATAGAAATAAGAACTGGATGCAGGAAACACTGGTAGCACTGAGGCCCCTGATCTGGTCTCTGAATGACTGGTTTCTGTGGCTTCTCTTCCAAGTTCATGACCTATCTCAGTTTGCTTCCTAACCAGAGGAGTCAACTCACTTCTGCTTTTGCTTATGTTAATTTTTGTTGGGTTGTGGTCATATGTAACAAAAAAGTCTTAACTCATAGAGTTATCCTTTGCCTAAGGCTATTATAATAATATGGGGGAATGTGCTTTGAATAGCAGGCTGGGATCTGAAGTATCAGCTCTTATTTTTAAGGAAAATTACATCATTCTTTTTTTTTAATCCTCACCTGAGGATATGTTTAGAGAGAGAGGAAATGAGAGAGAGGGGAAGAGAGACAGAGAGAGGGAGGGAGAGAATCAACCAGTTGCCTCTTGTATGCACGCCCACTGGGCATCCAACCTGTAAGCTTTTGGCATGTGGGACAATGCTTCAACCAACTAAGCCACCCAACCAGGGCTCCCTCATTCTTGATCAGGGACACTAAGTAGGGATAATCCACATTGGTTCCCAATCATCTCTAAATTTTTCTAAAAATTCAACAAAAGCCCATTAAAAAGTCAAAATACAAATGTTTTAAATTCTAACCATGGAAGAGCTCAAAATACTGTCTTTAAAATATGAAGAAGAATTTTGCTAGTTCCTTTGTGTCATCTCAGTGGTGATTCAGAGGGTGTGCCATTACAGTGAAGTCTGCCTGTAGGCCCATGTGTTGTTCCACTTGTTTGGAGACTTAAGAATCACAAAATTTGAGTTTTTCTCCATACCCCCCAATATGTAACAATGCAAAAAGGGCAGGGTAACAGCAGCACACACACTGAGTTGGGGGGAGACAGTCAGCAGTAGTCACCCAGCTGTGGAAGTTCCGAAATCCCACTGAGTGGACACTCTGTGTTGCAGAAAGCTTCCTTGATTCACTGGGCTGTGACTGGGCTCCTCATTGTTTTGAGGAACCTCTTAGGGCGTAGACCTTTGCAGGATGTATCCTTTTCTCTTTGTTCTTCAGTGCATCTGAAATGGGGATTGCGCTCCCCACACTTTGCTTTCTCTAGTTGACCCTGGGTTTGAGTTTAAATGGGAAGATGACACCTTTAATCTGACTTTGCCTGTACACTTTAATTGACTAAGAGTTTTTACTTGGTATTTGTCACTAAAAGTGTTTTTAGTCCTGTTTCTTACTTACTTTTGAAGTGCAGAAGCATTTGACTTTCCAAAGTGGAAGGCCCAGATTTCTGGTCTCTCCCTATAATACTCTTTAAGCCTGCTTTCAAGTGTTTTTTTTTTTTTTTTTCTGAGTTTACTTCTTTTTGCTAAATGAGACAAAAAGCCACCAATAGTGCAAATGCTCTGTTTCCCACCATTTTACTCTGAAACACTTGCCTAAAATACCCACTTTGAGGTCACTGCATGCAATAATTACACCAAATATTTTACCACTGCAAAACATATTTTCAACCTCTGATGTCAGTTTCCTTGCTGTTCATTATCTACCAAACAGATCCCCATACTTTAGATTTTTGTTATACCAACACCCTGCATTCAGATATTAGTTTCTTTATTGGAATAATTAATGCTAGTTGCCACAACAAACATTCTGAAATCTCAGTGCTTATACAACCTAAGTGCTTATAATACATATAATTTGTATTATATGTCCAGAAAGAGTTGGTAGAGAGGGAATGAGCTCCTCCACACAATCACTCAGGGAACTGGGCTGATGGAGGCTCCACTAATTTTGTAACACCACCTGGAACACTTGGCTTTTGAGATTTCCCTGGCATAGGAAGAGAAGGATGGAATGGCACACCAATTCTCAACTTCTCAGGCCCAGAAGTTATAAATGTCACTTCTGTTCATGGCTCATTTGCCTTAACTAGTCATCTGGCTCTAACCTAATTGCAAAGGAGGCTGAAGGACATAAAGAACTATGTAGAATAGTTGGTGGGCCCCATGTGTCTCTGCCCCTAGAATCTGCTATAGGAGTATGTAGATGTTCAGGAGTCATTAATTTTGTTCAACAAATGTTTCCATTTCTCCTTCCTGGCACGTTAGTACTTCTCTATTTCTCTGGAGTTGGAGTGTTCATGTGCTTTGGCTGTTTGTTGTTTGGGGCAACACAATTAAAGAGAAGGATATGTGTTTCACCCAAGTAGGCTCTTGAAGAGCAGTATGTAATTTGTTGTCTCCTCTCATTTCATCTGCTTCAGTGAGCAGCAGTGTTCCAGAGAGAGGGGTTTCATTAGCCTGGTTCCCAGAGTGAGGGTTTCTTAAAAAGAGACCCAATCAAATCATGATAGAGATGTAGTGACAGCTACGTGTAGTGACAGCACCAGAAAATCCCAGTTTGAAGCCACTGGAAAGTGGGTGGTTGTTTATCACTGAAATATATGAGGGGGGATCCCCCAAAAGAGAATCTATTTATTAAAAAATTGTGTATTCTTACATGTTTAAATCTCAGTTATCATCAAAGTCCTCTCCATTTGGTTCACTACACCTACTGAGACATTTTTTTCCACCGCTCAAAACAGTTTTTGAACTCATCGATTTTGATGCCTTTCAGTGCTTCTGCCATATTTTTGTTTCACCTCTTCCACATTGGCAAAACCTTTCCCTTTGAGGACATGTTTTCATCTGGAGAAACAAAAAAATGTCGCTCAGGGTGAGATTGGGTGAATAGGGAGGGTGGGGCACAGGGGTCATGTTGTTTTTGGTCAAAAACTGCTAAAACCTCAGCACAGTGTGAGCAGGTGCATATATAAATCACCCATCATGAAATGGCAAACACGTTGAAAGAATCTTCAAAAAAAATTCTCTGAAGCTGAACACAGTCTCTCACAACGACAGCTGTTATGCTGATACAGATGGGTTCCTAGAACACACACCTAGTGGTGGAAGCCTGTATTACGAGGGGTCCACCCTCCAGAAGATAATTTTAGTTTTCTGGGGGTTCCCCCTCTATTTCATTCCATGCTGACTGATCCATGTTTTTTGTCTTTGTTTCTTTAATGTCAGGAACTCAACAAATGCCTGTTGAAGGAATTTTTCCACTTTAAAAATTTTTATTTTGAATTATAGTTAACATACAATAGGTTAGTGTCAAGTATATAACAGTGCTTTTTAAAGTGACTGCTCTTCTTGTGTTACTACTGTTTCTCTTGGGTGTCTTTGTATATCTTCTTAACAAGGACTTTCCCAGGCAGCAGAATCAACTTTTTAATGGTTACCTGAAGGGTATTCAGGCCAGTGGCCATTCACAACTTGGAGCCATAGAAAAAAATATGGACAAGGAGCACCAGTGGCTATTTCTAACTTTGCTTTCAAGCAACGCTTTCTCTTTGTGTGTTTTTTTTTAAGTGAAAACCCTCTTAAAATTCCTTTCAGTTAGCAAAGACAAATAGTACTGATGCAGGTCTTTCATAACAGTGTAACTCGAGCTTTTAAAACAGGATTGAATCTGCATAAAGTTATGAGAACTATGCAGTTTACCAAACAGATAACTTAAACAAAATAATATTTACAAAGAATTTTGATATCTACTTCAAATTCTTCTCACTAGGGAACTGATAAAACTTGCAACCAGTTGTACTTAAAGGAACTGTGGCTAATGGTTCCTACCTGTTGCTTTCCAGGTTTTTTTCTATCAAGCTGTACTTTGTACAGTTGTGAACCATCCTGTGACTTTTGTGTTCCTTGATGTTAATGGTCTACGTAAGGGTACTGGAAGGGTGGATTTTTTTTTAACAAAATTCTTTTTCAGTCTCTCTGAAATTTTGTCAAAGATTTTAAATACAGAGTCCTTACTGATATTTATTATTACAGAGCTAAAATATTGCTGTCCTTAATTTCATGTATTTAAGGGAGACAGGCCACATCTCTCCATTGACCCCACTCGCACCTGACCTTGACCCTCTCCTCTTCTAAACCTGGCCTTCCACCCAGACAGGCTGACTCCGATTAGTGAGTTCCCACGCTCCCTGGTTTTCGGTTGAGTTTTGCTAGTGGGAAACCCTGGCAGTAGGTGAAGAGAGGAAAGGAAGTGAGGCTCTGGTACCCTTTCTAGAAGGTCTCCCCAGCTGATGATATCTCTCCAACAGTGGTACAGCTTCTCCCAGTGCAGCAGGCACGACTCTTTCTAAATTCCTTTACTACTTTCTCACTTTATAACAGCCTGGGCATTAGGCTATTACTGACTTTTGAATGTATGGTTACCATAATACACATCATTGCAAATGTTGTTCTCTCTATATAAAAACTCTCATTAGATTGTTCTATTTTGACACACCATTTGTTTCCTCTTGGGACACTAAGTAATTCAGTGGATTACTCTCTTTGAATCTACTCTTCATGTTTCTATTTCTCTTTTATGCTGCTATTGTTGACACTTTACCTGTGTATGATGTCTGCTGTGTGCCTTCCTGTGTGTTTTTTCTATTTTGTATTGTGTATTTCTAAACCACCTGTATATTTTCTGCCAAATGAGAGCTGTAATTTTCAGATGTATAGTATGTTTTTTCCTACTACTTTGAAATAATTAAAAACCTACAAAAAAATTTGAAGATTTTTTTCATTCTGAACCATTTGAGCAAGTGGTTGATCAGATTGCCCCATAACCTTCAAATACTCCAGTGTGTATAATCTACAAATAAGTACAATCTTCTCCACAACCTCAGTGACATCAAAGTCAGGAAATTAACATTAATATATTGCTACCCTCTAAATCACAGATACCATTCAAGTTTTATCTTTTGTCCCAATAACATCCCTTACAGTAAAAAGAATTGAACCCTGGACCACATGATGCCCTGAGTTGTCATACTATGCATCCTCCTTTTAATCAGGGACAGTTACTCAGTTTTTTAAAAATTTCATACTTTGACAATTTATGAAATTAGTTTATAATATGTCTCTAAATTTGGGTTTATCTAATGTTTCCTTATGATTAGAGTCAACGTGTGCTCCATGATTTTGTGTTCCTGCTGCATCCGATGAAGTGGTACATGTTCTCAGTCGTCCCTTTACAAGGTGATGTTTTCTGTTTGGTGGTGTCTGCCAGACTTCTCCTCTGAAAAACTGTTTTCTTCTTTGCAATTAATAAGTGTTGTGTGGATAGCAGAGACATCCCATTCCTCAAGAAAGCTGTACTCCTTCATTTTAGCACCTTTTGATATTTCTTGGCTGAATTAATCATTACTATGACAGTTGCCAAATAGTTATTTTCTAATTTAACTGTTCCTCCTGCATTTGTTTGTTGGCATTCTACTATAAGGAATTTATTCCTCCAATTTTATTTTTTTCATTTATTTATATCAGGGTAGACTTATGAACTCCTGTTCTAATCAGTGGGTTATAATCTTTTACTGACATTGTTTATTCTAATGGTCAGGTTGACCCAGATTTGCCAGTACAAGCTCTTTCGAGATATCTTCCATACTGTTTGACAATTTCCTTGTTATATTGAATATAACATTCAGGCTGATCTTTAATTTTTCCTGCTCTAGTGCTGTAGTCAGTAATTTCTCCAAGGAGCCCTGGTCCCTTTTAGTGGAGAACTGTATTAAAAATGAACACCTGGACATTTGGCATGCTTGTTGGTTTAAAGTGTCATTGCACCCAGGCCCTGTCAATGGATAAAACTAGGGAATATATGCAAGTTATGTGCTCTGAGTATATATATATATTCACAAGTGTATTGGTTATCTGTTGCTATATAAAACTTAGTAGCTTAAAAATTGGACATTTATTACTTTACTGCTTACTACAGAATTCAGAAGTGGGTTAGCTGGGTGGTTCTTGCTCAGTGCCCCTGGAGAGGCTGCAGTCAAGATGTAGGCCAGGACTCTGCCCTTTAGGCCTGACTGGGGCTGGAGGGTCCATCTTTAAGGTGGCTCACTCACATGTCTGGCAAGCTGGGAGTGGTTGTTAGAAAGTGGCCTCATTTCTTCATGTCACTGACTCTTCCACAGGGCTACTTGAATGTCGTAGTAACATGGTGGCTGGCCTCCCCCAGAGTGAGCAAGCCAGAATGTCTTTCATAACCCAGCCCCAAAGTTTCACTGAGTCATTTCCACAATATCCTATTGCTGACACAGGCGATCCCTATTTAGTATGGGAAGGGACCTCACAAAGGTATAAATACCTGGAGGCAAAAAAATTTGAGGCTACTTGACAGGCTGGCTACAACAGTATCTCTCTCTCTCTATTTTTCTATCATCTATCTATCCGTCTGTCATTTACCTATCTGTCAGTCATCCATCTCCCACATCCCTGTGTGTGTGTGTGTGTAAGTTTACACCAATGCCTCCACATTCTTTCCAACACCACAGGATTCACTCTAGTTTTTGGTCTTTCTGTCACAATTAGACAGCAGACTCCCATTATTTTCATATATTCCCAATATATTTACTCCTCCGGTCACCTCCCCTGACTGTAATCAATCTCCTGGCCCTGCGCCCAGGTACTACCCACCCCCACTGTGGGAATGAACACCCCGACAACGTGAGCTCTCACCAGTTGCCAGGCCACTGCAGCCCCTTCTCCCATTCACTCCGTGTGAACGACTAGCTTGCTAAGGCCCCACATAATGGTTTTTGAACTGAGTTATTCAGGAAGTTATTCCTTCCTATTGAGGAAGGAAGATAAGGACATATGACTCTATTTTTGTGTGTGTCTGAATTGCAGTGTGACAGTGGAAAGAATTTATATACTTAGATTTGGACTGTAGAAGCAGAGCGTTAGACTTAGTGTAAACTGAAACACAACCCCACATCTCTGCACAAGTCTGAGAACTAGGTCATATTTCCTGTACATATGGGGCACGCCCTCCCTCCCTCTTTTAACAATTGCTTATTTAAACTGTCAAGGATACTTTTATGTAGGCTACATTTATTTCCTTTCACCACTTACTTTCCCCCCCTTTTTTCCTTTTATTCTCTTCTCTTTCTTTCCTTTCACTTCTCTTTACTCTTAATGTCCCACAACCTTCATCCTCTCCCATTAAATTTGTTTTTATTGATTGATTTTAGAGAGAGAAGAAACATCGATTTGTTGTTCCACTTATTTATGTGTTCAGTGGTTGATTCTTATGTGCCTGCAATCTTGGCAGCCAGGACAGCACTCTAACCAGCTGAGCTACCCAGCTAGGGTCTGTCCCTCCTTTGTGGTTGTTTTTGCCTTTGCTTCCAGCTTGTCACCGATCTCTGTTGGCACACCCAAAGACATTGCTTTTCTCATAGCAGCCCTGAAGTTATTAATTGTGTGGTGCTAAAAAGCAAACCTCCATTGTCGCTTCATTAAAAAAATGAATACATATATTAGAATGACTTTTCACACTTAAACTCTCTGTCTCAAGAACGTTTACTTTGAGAACACGACAATAGAATTTTCTTAAAGTCAGTGTTATTCCTGTGTTTGTGCTTCAGACCTTGCTATTGACCTGAGCACCTCAGCTTCTGCAAAAGAAATATGAAGGGGTAAGGCAGGACTTCCAACACATGAGTAATGACTATTCTAACAACTTACTTTCTTTAAATTACACACTGATGAATCACACAAAACATCATTCCTACTCTGGTCTTTTCACTCCCCTCCCATAAAGTTATGGTGGTTTTCTAGGTGAGACATTTCCTGAAGGTTATGGAACAGAGATTCCGGTGCATCAGAGGGACAAAACTGTGACTGAGCAAGTGGTTAAGCCATTTTGTCTTCAACAAAAAGAGGGATAATGGATAATGAACCATTTGGGGGACAAGATTTGAAATTAGAAGTTGAGCTTGTTTAAATCACCCACAGAATTGCATGATGACGCAGACACCGGCCCGCAGTATCCATGGTGTTATGGATGAGATATGAGATAAATTCAAACGGACTACCAAGTCCTGTGGAGGAAAAGGGATGGCACGGCTACTCTCTCAAGAGGAGAGTGCCCTGACCCTTGCCTTGACAGGTCTTTATTGAGTTTTAATTTGCACAGGAATACAGGTAAAGTTCATTAATCATTGTCAGGCAGTAAGGATCAAACAATAGATAGCATGCAAAGAACTGTGAGGGCTTATTCTGAGTCAGGGTCTGTTAGCTAAAGGGCTACAAAACTTTGGGAAACAAATTTATCTCCTGCTCGGACCCTTGTCATTTAATTGAGTGCATTCTTAGCAAAGTGGGTTCACAGGATTTTACATATTCTTTCTCAGGCCTGATCACCTGGGGAACCCACCCTTCCTAGCACAGGGCTGCACCACCCTGTCATTGTTTCAGACTTAAATCAGGCAGGGGAAGTAAGGCAGCCAAGAGATTAGGAGACTGAATGAGGACTCAGGCTATGTCAAAGCTGAGAGGTGAGGTCCATCACCCCCTTTTGCTATAGCCCCCCCAAGTCCTTTTTTGGGCCCTCCACATGATTGTGTCTGTCTTAGGTCATTTCCCCCTTGGGGAATCTTACCTGTCATTGGCTAACCAATCTAGCATGGGGGGCCAGTTATGGAAAAAGGAGCAGAAGTGGCATTCCTGCCAGGGAGATAAGCTTTGTCTCCTTAGCGGTTTATGGTCTGAAGGTTGCTTACTCAGCCCTTAGCCATGGGTGGGATTATAGCTCCTGAAACCTGGCAGGCCGGTTTCCAACAGCATGAGGTTTTGGAAATTTGGATGAGTTTTTTTTCTCTATTCATGGAAACATATCAACATATTTGTTATGCTCTGCCTGTGGAAAGATGTACAGTAGGAGACACATACACACACACACACACACACACACACACACCATATGTCAGAGCCAGGGGACTCACACCTCTGTGCTCAACAATTCTTACACCTCACTTGAGAAAAAGATGGGGAGGTCAGAGGAAGGACAACCTCCAGAGTGTGCATGTGGCATGCATGTGGGAATGCGTGCTCATCAGGGAGACTCAGTATGGAGCTGGGGAAATGTGAGCAGATTATTATTTAGTATACTTCACAGTCTCTGAGGTAATCACTGCACAAAGCCAATATGTCATAGCAGTTTTGTGCTGTGTTGAATTCACCATGGCTTGTAAAACAGCCTACACTTTTTAAAAAAAAGTTATTTTTATTTATTTTTAGAGAGGGGGAAAGGAGGGAGAAAGAGAGGGAGAGAAACATCAGTGTGTGGTTGCCTCTCTAGCACACCCTACTAGGGACCTGGCCCACAATCCAGGCATGTGCTCTGACTGGGAATTGAACCAGTGACCCTTTGGTTCACAGGCCAGCCCTCAATTCACTGAGCCACACCAGCCAGGGCTGTATTAATTGGCTTACAGTTTTTGAAATGAGGTCAATGCCAAGTTTTATCTAAAGTAACTCTTTAGAAATATCATTCCAGTGACTATGAAAAGGATGAAGTAAACAACTGTAGAAGATAAATATTTTAAAATGTGGATTGATATTTGAGAAAAGTACAGAATAATTCCCAGATAAAACTGTATGACAACATTAACAACATTGTGGAATATAGGGGATTTGCGAAAACCACTTTTATCTTGTACTTCTGTTTAGCTATAATAAGATTTCATGACATGAAACTAAAACTGGCTTTTAATGATTATTCCTTTTGATATTGAGAAGACAAAATGCAACATTTCTCATGTATAAATTTTGACATTAATGTCTTGCTTATCTATTGTAACTCCAGTTTTTGTGGGTGTATTTAATGTGTTTATTGGAGTGGAAAGAAGGACATCAATGTAAAGAAAATGCACAAGAACAGACTAAGCTATGATCTCACTCTGAGGAGGAAAGGATTGAAAGAAATATAAATCCCAGTGGTTCTTTTCCAGTCATCATGGAAAAATTAAAGCAAAACCAAATGTAACAAAAAATAACAAGTACTTTCTACAAGTCTGTTGGTCTTCTGTGCTTTCCTTGAGTTTATTTTTCATTTGTCTTTATAAGAGAATTAAAAGGAATAAGGTTAATAGAGTTTCCAGATAAGATTTGCAAATGGTTAGCAAAATTAGAAGGTGAAAATAATTTTTAAAAATTTCTGTTTATGAAAGGCATCTTTCCTTTCAGTAGGGGGAAAACTCTGTAGGAACAAAAATATGAGAGTTTCTTAACTTCGGGTGTGTTTGTTATTATTTTTCAAAATATGTGAACAAGTTTTCTATTCCTCAATGCAATTTTCTTTTGTGGCACAAAAAATATTGTTGGTCATTATAGTAGAGATTTATTGTCTTATCTCTCTAGCATCAATTATCCTTTCTTCTCATAATGGCACCTTTATTTTCCTTAAGATATAATCCTTCTCACACTCTCCATTTAGGTGGTTTGGATGAGGCTGAGCCTACCTCTCCCTGGCTGAATGACTCAGGCCTCGCCAATCAGCACATTCTATTTCTTGGCCACTGTATTTGGTTCCAGGGTCATCAAGTGACTCAGTTCAGGCCAATGAGAGTCAGTTCTGGGACTAGGTTGCATTTAGAAGTGCTAAGAGTATTTTTGCACTGGGATTTTTAGCTGGAGAACAACGAAGAAGACCTGCAGGTACTGGAGACCATGACACGGGTAGAGCAAGCGTGAGCAACAGAGAAGAAGGTGCTGTTGAAACGAGGAAAAGCACTGGGTGCTGATGACCATATTTGAGATCCTTTACATAAGTTTTTTAAAAATATAAAGTTGCCTTTTCAGATCAAATTATTGGTTAAAAAGTTAGCAGAGGACAAATGTGGAGTATATGGAATCAGTATTGATTGTTACGCAGCAACTAGTGGATTCATACTGAAGTGCCATTCATACTTTTTGCCTTACCCTATTCAGATTTTTTAAATTTACTTAACCAAAACATTTTGGTACTTATCATGTGCCAGCCACTGTTTTAACCACTTTACCAATAACAACTCACTTACTTCTCATACTAAACCCATGGTATAGAAATTATTGATAGCCTTATTTTACCATGCAGAAAGGTCAGACACAGAGAGGTTATGTAACTTGCCCACGGTCACACAGAGAGCAAGGAGCAGGCCAGACCTGAGAACTAGACACTGCCATTCTGACTTTAGATCTACCCTAACCACTATATAGACTGCCTTTCAGAATAGTGCTCTATCTTGTCCAGGCTCATAAACAAACACAAAGAATGTATTACTCTGCACTTATTGAATAAAATTGAGACAGGTGGATATTGTCAAATAGCTTGTTAGTAAAAAAAAACTGAGACTCTGAAGCAATATGGTGTTGTGATTAAAAGTGTGGGCTCAGAATTCAGACAACTTGGTTTGAATCCCACCTACACTAGCTCCAGCTGTATAGATAAATCACTTTACCTTTGTATGTCTTTATTTCCTCATTTATAAAAGGGAGCCAACAGTGGTACCTATCTCTTTGAGTTGTCACGAAGATGAGAGTGACCTCCTGTATACCATTTAGGAGAGTAAACTAATTTAACTATTGTTATTATCAATAAACCTCACTTTTTTGTTATGCCATTCGTACATATGATTTTCTCTCTCTTTTCCATTTATATTCATCAATGCATATAGCTACTCTGCTCTTAGTGTACCAGTACTTTTATTATTTTCTCACAAGTTCATTCTTTTAATTAACTCCAGTCTTTTAATCATATTGTCCTAATTTTTCCCTGCTGTTCTCACAGGCTTTTTTATTGTAACAATGAGGGAAAAGGTGGGATATGGACAAAGTCAAGTTTCTGACTGTTTTTAGAGAACCTGTAAGGTGCTCAGTCATTTCCTGTTCCTGTTAAAGTTGAGAGGTATTGATGCCATTTGTTTGTTCAGCCCTTCAGATCATTTTCTTTGGAGAGGGACCATCAGCCACCGGATAAAGAGTTGCCTCTGATCTCCACGATTCCGTACAGGAAGCCAATGTGCAAATTAGCTCAGTTTTCAAGGGTAAAGGCCAGTGACCAATCAGTGAATAAATTTTAAAATTTTGTTACACTCTCTGAATAATCAGTATAAAGGTATTTAAAAATATGTAATGGTATAAAACTATTGGCAAATCTGTACAAAGCATTATAGATTGTGATTGTTTGGTTCCTGTGCTTTGTGAGTCATGGGCAGCCACAGTTATACGCTTTGGAATGTTCCCTCAGCCCAGCCCAGCAATGGACACCTCACACCCACAGAAAAAGGGCAGAAAAGGCTTTTTTCCCTCCTCCACATGTGAAAAATACATATGATCTACTTTAGAGGGGAGCATTATGGCAATTAAAAGCAATCGAATGACTACTGTACTATATCTTTCTCCTCTTATGACTTGCTATATTAATCAGCTACAAAGATAAATTTAAATGTAATTATCATATTGTACCATAATGTATATGAACTCAACAGTTTACTTCCCCTGGACTTTAAATCAAGACAATGCCAAAGGCTGACCTAACCAAAATTATTCAGTTCTAACATTCTGTGACCCAGTTAGATTTTGAAGTTGAAGAAAAGGAGAAAATTGCTGTAATATTCTTTTATCCTTCAATACTAAATTTAATCTCTTACATTTCCTCATGTGGTGAAGAAATGATAGAAAAAATATTTTCACTTGAGTGTTTCATCTCATTAACAAAAAATGTTATGAAATGAACATCAAGCTTCCCTCTGAGGAATTCTCTCCTTGGCCATTGCTAGCAGCAGGATGTAGTGTTAGATGGACAAACATGACCTTGTGATCCTTCTGCTAACGTGAACCTTTTAGGAAGATTAAGCTGATTTTCCAAACTGTGGCACGGAGGTAGATAAATGGAAGCATTGCCCTCCTTCACCTTGGCACAAACTTCTCTGTGAAACCATGATCAGCTTCCTCTTAGCAAGTAAAAATGCTCTTAAAAAACTCATTATTCAATGATTTGGATGGAATTTTGAAAAACTGATGACAATATTGTTCATTATTTTGTGAAGGTAACAAATTTCTCTGATTATTTTCAAGTTCCAGGGGACTTTTTTTTTCTAAGCATTCATCTTATTTTTTTTTTATAGGCAGGAAACTGGCAGAGGTTGTTTTTGGAAGGGTTTTTCTTAAGGTGAGTTTCTAGTGGTCATGGCTAAGACCCTTGGAATTAAGTGTCTTAAGACAGATTCCTTAAGACACTGTTCCTCATTAAGAAATTCCTTCATTAGGAATCTGTCTTGGAATTCATTAAGACAGATTCCTTAATGAATTGAGCCATTGGTGAGTTAAAATAAAGAAATTCAAACTCTGATTTGCTTCGGCCCATTATGTTCTTTGACGCTATGGAAAATAAGATAAAGCAAGAGCTTAAGGTTAAAACCTTCTTTTTTTCATTTTAAATCATTTTTATTTTTTAGTTACAGTTGACATACATTATTATATTAGTTTCAGGTGAACACCTCAGTGATTGGATATTATGTAACTTACTAAGTGATCATCCCAATAAATCTTGCACCCATCTGACACCATATATAGTTAAAAGAATATTATTGTCTATATTCCCTAGGGTATTCTTACACTTCCATGACTCTTCTGTAATAATCAATTTGTACTTCTTAATTCCTTCACATTTTTTACCCATCTCCCCAAACCCCTCCCTTCTGGCAACTATCTAAATATTCTCTGCACCTATGAGTCTGTTTCTGTTCTGCTTCTTTATTTATTTTGTTTTTATAGATTTAATTGTTGACAGATATGTATTAATTGCCATTTTATTGTTCATATTTTTGATTTATTTCTTCCGAACCTTTAACAGTTTATATAATATTGGTTTGGTGGTGATGAACTCCTTTAACTTTTTCTTGTCTGGGAAGCTCTTTATCTGTCCTTTGATTCTAGATGATAGCTTTGCTCAATAGAGTAATCTTGGTTGTAGGTCTGCTTTTCATCACTTGAATACTTCTTGCCAATTCCTTCAGGCCTGCAAAGTTTCTGTTGAGAGCTGACAGTCTTATGGGACCTCACTTGTAGGTAACTAATTGCTTTTCTCTTGCTGCTTTTAAGATTCTCTGTCTTTAACCTTTTGCATTTTAATTATGATGTCTTTTTTAAATATTTTATTTATTTATTTTAAGACAGAGGGGAAGGGAGGGAGAAAGAGAGGGAGAGAAACATCAATGTGTGGTTGCCTATCGTGTGCCCCCTACTGGGGACCTGGCCTGTAATGCGGGCATGTGCCCTAGACTGGGAATCGAACCAGTGACCCTTTGGTTCACTGGTCACAGTTACTAGTTCACAGTTACTTGTAGGTTTTTTGATGCAATTGTAAATGGGATTGTTTCCTTAACTTCTTTTTCTGAAAGTTCTGAATATACATTATTGGTGTATAACAATGTAACTGATTTCCAAATATTTATTTTGTATCTTGTTACTTTACTGAATTTATTTATCAGTTCTAATAGTTTTTGGGTGAAAGATTCAGGATTCTCTTTATATAGTATTATATCATTGCAAATAATGAGTTTTACTTCTTTTTATTTCAATTTGGATGCCTTTTATTTCTTCTTCTTGTCTGATTGCTATGGTTATGACTTCCAATACTACATTGAATAAAAGCAGTAAAATGGACATTCTTGCCTTGTTCCTGATCTTAAGGAAAATGCTTTTAGCTTTCCCTAGTTGCATATGATGTTAGCTATGGTTTTGTCATATATGGACTTTGTTATATTGAGGTATGTTCCCCTATGCCCACTTTGTTGAGAGGTTGTTTTATCATAAATGGATGAAAGAGATATTTTATACAAATGGAAATGAGAAGAAAGTATGGTTTCAATATTTTCATCAACCAAAATATACTTTAATACAAAGATTATAACAAGGAACAATAAAAAGGTCAATCAAATAGGAGGATACAAACTTTGATACATCTATACACCAAACATAGGTACACCAAACTACATAAAATAACTAGTAAGAGACTTAAAGGGAGAGACTGACCATCTTAAAGACCAGTAATGGTAGTGGTCTTTAACACCCTGCTTATATCAAAAGATAGATCATCCAGGCAGAAAATCAAGTAGGAAACAATGGTCTTAAATGACACATTAGAACACAGTAACTTAAGAGATTTATACAGAATATTTCATCCTAAATAGCAGAATACATACTCTTTTCAAATGAACAGGGAATATTCTCCAAGATAGGTCACATTAGGCCATAAAACAAGTCTAAACAAATTTAAGAAGATTAAAATCACAAAAGTGTCTTTTCTGACCACAATGGTATGAAACTAGAATTCAACTAGAAGAAAACTGGAAAAAAACAAAAATACAATGAGGCTAAACAACATGCTACTAAACAATCAATGGGTCAACAAAGAAATCAAAGAGGAAATTAAGAGATACCTTTATACAAATGAAAACAGAAACAATACATTCCAAAATGTGTGGGATGCAGCAAAGTATTGCTAAGAAGAAAGTTCATAGCAATACAAGCCTACCTCAAAACCAAGAAAAACCTTAAATAAACACAACTAACATTACATCTAAAGGAATTTGAAAAGAAGAAGAAGAAAACAAAATTCCAAAGTTATCAAAAGAAAGGAAATAATAAAGATTGGAGTGGAGGTAAGTAAAATAGAGACTAAAAAAATGGAAAAGATAAATGAAACTAAGAGTTCTTTTAAAATAACTGATAAATAAATTTAGTAAAGTTATAGGAACCAATGCTAATATACAGAAATTTGTTGCATTTCTGTGCATAATTAGCAAACTATCAAAACGAGAAATTTAGGAAACAGTTCCATTTATAGTTGCATCAAGAAGAGTATAATACCTAGGAATAAATTTAACCAAGATGAAAGACCTGTATTCAGAAAACTTTAACACATTGAAGAAAGAAATGGAATAGATACAAATGAATGGAAGACTATACTGTGCTCTTGGGTTGTAAGGATTAATATTGCTAAACTGTCCATCCTATCCAAAAGAATCTATGGATTTACTTCAATCCCTCAAAATGCAAGCAGCATTTTTCACAGAACTAGAACAAATAACCCTAAAATATGTATGGAAACACAAAAACCTCAAATAGCCAAAGCAATCTTCAGAGAGAAGAACAAAGCTGCAGCCATCATGGTCTGTTTTTTTTTTTTCTATAATTTTATTGTTTACAGTTGCCCCCACTCTTCCCCACCTTTTCCCACTGATGGGGGAACTCAAGAGTTAAAGACATTAGCCTTTGCTATAGCTGATCGGATGAAGTGATTAATGCATGTGGAAAGCTGTTTTTCTAGGAACTGAAATGCATGACCATGTGACTACAGGAGGTGCACAGGCAATTCAACCTTTGTGCCCCACTAGGTGAGCAAGCCGTGGAGAGAATATCTGAGCCATTGTGTTCCAGGGAGGGAATGTCCATGATGCAGATAAAGAAGCACAGGAAATGGGCCACCAGACTGCAACTCTGATCCAATTAACTTTTTTCCAAACCCCTTACCTACCATTTCTTCTCCTTATAACAAGGTCAGCTTGAAATGAGACATTAAGGTGGTTTTTGAGGGCACATAATCTGCTGTCTTCTCTGATCACCCACCATGTGAATAAAGCTCCAATAAAGATTCAATCCTTCTCTCTGCTTATTGGTTCTGGTTGTGACAGGCAGCACAAACACCCACTTTTCTAGTTTCACCATCTCTACCCAGCCCCTCCACCTCCTGACTCACCCTCCCCTTAGGTCATCAAAACACTGTTGTCCGTGTCCATGAGTCATGCATACATGTTCTTTGGCTAATTCCTTCACCTTCTTTCTTTCTATCCCACCTTCTCCCTCCCCTCTGCCAACGGACCATCTCTTCCACATATCTATATCTCTGTTTCTATTCTGTTAGTTTATTTTGTTTATTAGATTCCATGTATAAAAGAGATCATATGATATTTGTTGTTCACTGGCTGGCTTATTTCACATAGTGTAACAATCCTGATTTTGAAGTACACTACATAGCTACTTCAATCAAAATAGTATGGTACCGGCACAAAATCAGACACATTATCAGTAAAACAGAAAGTCCAGAAATTAACCTATGCTTTACATGGTCAAGTACTCTATGACAAAGGAAGAAAGAATATACACCTGGAAAAATACAGTCTCCTCAATAAACAATGTTTGGATAACAGGATAGCTACATGCAAAAATGTTAAACTGGACCATTTCCTTACACCATATAAAAATAAATTCAAAATGAATTAAAAATTGAAATGTAAAGTCAGAAATCATAAACTCCTTGAAGAAAATATAGGCAGTAAACTCTCTGACATTGCTCTTTGAAATATATTTTTGGATATGTCTTCTAGGCAAAGGGAAACAAAAAGTAAAACTAAACAAATTGGACTACATCAAGCTAAAAAGCAATAGCACAGTGAAGGAAAGCATGAGAAAAAAAGGCAATCCACTGAATGGAGGACATATTTGCAAATAATATATCTCCTAAGGGGTTAGTAGCAACAATATATAAAGAACATGTCATTCTGCATTAAAAAGCAAGCAATTTGATTAAAAATGGGTGAGTCTTCAATAGATAATTCCACAGAAAAGATGTACAGATGGGCAATGGATACATGAAAGATATTCAGCATCACTAATCATCAGGGTAAGGCAAATCAAAACCACAATGAAATACCACCCCATACAGGTCAGATTGACTATTATAAAGACAGTGAATAGCAAGTGTTGGCAAGGATGTGCAGAAAAGGAACCTGTTTGCACTGTTGATGGGATTGTAAATTGGTGCAACCAGTATGGAAAACAGTATAGAGATTCCTCAAAAAATTAAAAATAGGACTACAATATGACCAAGAAATTCCACTTCTGGGTACCTATTCAAAGAAAACAAACAAACAAACAAAAAACCCCACCAATTCAAAAAAATTTATGCACACTTAATTATACTGCAGCATTATTTACAATAGCTAAGGTATGGAAGAAACCTGTGTCCATTGATTAATGAATAGGTAAAAGAGGTGATATATATATATATATATATATATATATATATATATATATATATAATGAAATATTACTCAGCCATAAAAAGAATGAAAATTTGCCATTTGTGACAACATATATGGACCTAGAGGGTATTATGCTAAGTGAAAAAAGTCAGAAAAAAAATACTTTAACATTTCACTTATATGTCACATCTACAAAACAAAACAAATGAACAAACAAAAGGGAAACAAACTTCTAGATATGAAGAACAAACTGATGGTTGCTAGACCACAAGAGGATGGGGAGAAGTGTGAAAAAGGTGAAGGGGAATGAGAGGGACAAATTTCCAGTTATAAAATAAATAAGTCATGGGAATGTAATGCAGAGCACTGAGAACACAGTTAGTAATATTGTAATAAATTTGTAGTGACAGGTGGTTACTAGACTATTGTGGTGATCAATTCATTAGTATATAAACTGAGTAACTATGTTGTATACCTGAAAATAATATATTGTATATTAACTACATTTTAATAAAAATAGTTTGTTATTTTCTTATTATTGGGTAATGTATGAGTATTAGAGAATATTACAACATGGAGAAAGATGAAGAGAAAACATCATTTATAATTCCATCACAATAAATAAGACAATACATCATTTATAATTCCATCACAATAAATAAGACAATTATTGCTAATGTTTTGGTGAGTTTTTGTCCAGTTTTGGCATTTGTAGTCTTGGCAGATGAAATCACACTAAACATATAGTTTGTACCCCTTTGTTACCTCTTCATTTAGTATTCTGTGAATACATTCCTAAATTATTAAAAATGCAAAAAATCTTCTAAACGATTAAGTTAATGTTATAATTATTCTCAATTTTTATAAAGCCTCCTAAATATTTATACATAACAATTGTGTAACTTTTTCCCTATAAGTCAGCCATAATTGTCCATGTTCATATAGCTGGTTATTCACAGAACTTGGACTAAAAACAATTTTCTCTTACTCAACCAAGAGTGTAATCCAAGTAAGTTTTTTTCCCACATTTTCAGATGAAGGATAATATTAGAAGTAAAATTGGGATTTTGATTAACACTAAATTTATTCACTCTTAAAGAAGAGTTTCACATCCTGTATATTCAGTCATGTTTTCTTCATGATTCCCACAAGATCATTCTGTTTTGAGGGAGTATAAAGAATGCAGGGAAAGACCAATGCCAGAAATACACTCTAGCTGGATTTATTTTGGTGGTTAAAGAACACATCATCTTTGTGTCTGAACCAGATGGAATATAAGCAGATAATTAGTGGTGAATGATATAATATATGGCATCTACTGTAGGTTTGTGGAACTGTGTAATGTAGTTTTAATTATAATACTTAATCTATAGTTTGAATGTGAACATTGAGCACTGCCCCCTCACCCACCAAAATTTTCTTGTCATTTTTTATAGGTGAAGAAATAAGAATGTGGGAGTATAACCACTTGTGTGAGGTCGCAGAGGGAGATGATTGCACAGCTGGAACATAAGCCTTGTACTAGACTTGAAACCTTGGCTTTGTCCACAGGCTGAGTTCTAGTCATAATGTTTCTCTTCCCCAGCAGTGACTTTGAGTACCAGCTTTCAGAGATTTTTTTTCTGTATCGAATCTAAGCTTTGTGATCAGTATTTACCAGGAAAAGAAGGGGGGAAATTATCTTTTGACATACATTAGCATGCAAATAAATCCTTTCTCTGCACTGTGGAAGGCCCTGAAATAACCATGTCCACAATACATCTTTTATAAATGGTCCTAAATACAAATGTTGCTTCAAAGAATCCACATTTTAGAGGCCTTCTACAAACATTTTCAGTGCTTCTTTTTTCTTAGGATTAGAACTTTTATTTACCATCACTTTAAGTGAAAGGAGATATACTAATTAATTTGTTCATTATGTACCAGTCTTCCCCAAATGTTTTAATACAGCCTGCATTGAGATATATGTATACAACAAAGTGTTAGGATTCAGTAGAAAATTAAAATTACAAAAAGAGAGTATCTCCAACTATTTGACAGACCAGAAGCAGTTACTGTCTGTTCCCAAGGTTTCTACTACGGATGCAAGAACAAAGTGTCCTTGAGCTTTCTGTCTGTCTTACTATGGCAGCCAAGATTGAACAGTGGAATAGAGGGAGAACAGAAAAAAACATGGAGAGAATTTATGTGACTCAGAAAAAACCTTGTAAACAGTGTTTTACGTGAGTCTAAAATCAGCCTTTAAAAACAAACAAGCCAACAAACCAAGGAGATAATGTCACTCTCATACATTCTATTCACATGGGTATATTACTGAGCTTTTCTTTTAGTTCTGCATTATTTTGCAGTCTGGGGTAATTCAGGAAGGGTCACCTCTTACATCTCAATCCACATCTCATTGGATTGAGGGAAACATACGATCATTTGAAATGTAATACAAAAGAAATTTATTCCAAGTGATTAAACATAAGGGGCATTAGCATTGTTTAATGACTGTGGCTACTATTGTTTGCAGGCTAGGTAAAGATTTGATGCTACCAGATATTTACTGGCTGAGAAATGATCAGCTGCTACCACTGATTAACATGTTGTATACTTCAGGCAATGGGATATGAGAACATTTGCCTAACACACTAAACAATGAATAGAAAAAGTTTTGAAGCAATCTAAAATTTGAAAGTCTTTACCAGTTGTAAACTGACTTGGAATTTTTAAAAAATTACTATTGGTTTTCTGTTTCTCACTTTAGCTGTACATTTTTACTGATTTTTGGAAAGTTCTTTGTACATAAAAGTTATCAACCTCCTCGATGTTAGCCAAATATTTTTTCTAAATTCATTATTTGCATATTCATAATTTCTGAATGTGTATTGCATACCAGGGGGACCCCCCAAAATCCCATAATTTATTTATAAAATTTTTGCATTTATTCTTACATAATTGAAGTTCAGTCACCTTCAAAGTGCTCTCCATTTGATGCAATACACCTATCAAGACTTTTTTTCCACTGGTCAAAACAGTTTTTTTTAAATACATTTTATTGATTATACTATGACAGTTGTCTCAATTTTTCTCCCTGAGCCCTCCTCTACCCTGTACCCCTAATTCCCTCCTGCAATCCCTCCTTAGTTCATGTCCATGGGTCATGCATGTAAGTTCTTTGGCCACTCCATTTCCAATACTGTTCTTAACATCCCCCTGTCTATGCTACACCTACCAGTTTATACCTTTCAATCCCTGTACCTTTTCCTTCATTCTCTCTCATCTCCCTAATAACCCTCCAAGTGATCTCCAGATCTATGATTCCGTTTGTGTTCTGCTTGTTTGCTTAGTTTGTTTTTTAGATACAATTGTTGATAGTTGTGAATTTGTTGGCATTTTAATGTTCATAGTTTTGATCTTCTTCTTTTTCTTAGATAAGTCCTGTTAACATTTCATATAATAATAGCTTAGTGATGATGAACTACTTTAGCTTTACCTAATTTGGGAAGCACTTCATGTGCCCTTCCATTTTAAATGTTAGCTTTGCTGGATAGAGTAATCTAGGTTGTAGGTCCTTGCTTTTCATTACTTTGAATATTTCTTGCCAGTCCCTTCTAGACTGAAAAGTTTCTTTTGAAAATTTAGCTGATAGTCTTATGGAAACTCCCTTATAGGTAACTACCTGCTTTTTTCTTGCTGCTTTTAAGATTCTCTCTTTATCTTTAACCTTTGGCATTTTAATTATGTAATTTGGTGTGGTTCTGTTTGTGTCCATCTTATTTGGGACTTCCTGAACTTGTATGTCTATTTCTTTCACCAAATTAGGAAAGTTTTCTTTCATTTGTTTTTCAAATAAGTTTTCAATTTCTTGCTCTTTATGTTCTCCTTCTGACACCCCTGTGATCTGAATGTAGTAAGTTTTAAGTTGCCCCAGAAGCTGCTTATACTATCTTTGTTTTTTGGATTCTTTTTTCTTCATGCTGTTCTGATTAAATTTTTTTCTTCTTATGTTCCAAATCATTGATTGGATTCTTGGCTTCATCCCCTCCACTGTTTGTTCCCTGTAATTTTTTTTTATTTCTATTAATGTAACCTTTATTTCTGCCTGGGTCTTTTTTATGCTGTTGAAATACCCAACGAGTTCCTTAGGCATCCTAATAGTCAGTGTTTAGAACTCTGTGCCTGACAGATTGCTCATCTCCATTTTGTTTGGTTCTTTTTCAGGAATTTTGATCTATTCTTTAATTTGGGCCATATTTCTTTGTTTCCTCATTTTGGCAGCCTCCCTGTGTTTATTTTTATGTATTAGGTAGAACTGCTTTGACTTCCTGTCTTAGTATCGTGGCCTAATGTAGAAAAGCACACCCATAAGGTGGATGTGGTGGAGCTTTAGGAAATCACCAGTCAGGGGCAACCTGTGTGAACCAGGCTGATGGAGTCTCAGTTACGGTGTTACCACTCTGTGCCTCTGTATTGGAGAGAGCTCAGAAAGGGGACAATGCCACTGCCTGGCCTGTGGAGTTTTTTCCCCAAGAAAGCTGTACCCCAGTACTTTCCCTGATGCCAGACACACGAATTTCTCCCCATATGCCACTGGTGCCCTCCCAGCTGTTGCACTGCTGCTGAAGCCCAAAGGGAGTGAGTCTGTGTAAGTCCTAAGTCTGTTGTGAACCCCTTAAGAGGATACTCCTGAATATTCCAAAATTTCTTCTGCCACTTCAATCCCCACTGGTTTTTATGGCAAAAAGTTATAGGGACTTATCTTCCTGGCATGGAACCTTGGGTTGATTGGTTTGGTGTGGGGCTGGAAACCCTAGCTCCCAAGATATCCCACCTGATTTTTGTCCATCACACACGGGTGTAGGACTGCTTGTTCTGCGACACTGTGTCTTTGTGCTTCTCCGCATATCTTCACATCTCTGCCCTTCCTACTCATCTGGATGAATGTGATGTGACTTCTTTAATTCCTTGATTGTCAAACTTTCATACAGCTCAACTTTCTGATGATTCTGGCTGATAATTGTTTTGTAGTCTAGTTGTAATTTTTGCTGTGATTTTCAAGGAGGAGACATGTGTTTACCTATGCCTCCACCTTGACCAGAAATCTCAAACAGTTTTTGGACTCATTGCTTTTGATATCTTTCAGTGCTTCTGCCATTTTTTGTTTTACCCCTTCTGCATTAACAAATCTTTGAGGACTGTTGTCATCTAAGGAAACAAAAAAAGTCACTTGGGGTGAGAAAGAGTGAATAGGGAGGGTGAGACATGGGGGTAATGCCATTTTTGGTAAAAAAAAATGCTGAATACTCAGCATGGTGTAGGCAGGTGCGTTCATAAATCACCCATCATGAAATGGGCAAATGCATTGAAAGAGTTTAAAAAAAATTCACTGAAGCCTAATGCAGCCTCTCACAACACCACCAGTTGGTACACTGATACAGATAGGTTCCAGATGAAATCATTCGTATTTATTTTTCTTTGATTAAATTAAAATCACCATTTTGTTTTTAAAGACTTTGGAGAGAAAACTGGTCAAAGTGTAAGACAGGCTCTCAAACTAAATTTTTCAAGCTGGTAATCTCCTGGAAGGTTTCCCTATCGAAATATCCTTGAGCCTGCATAACTGACTTTCTCATCCACAGGAAGCCCTCCGCAGTCAAGGGTCCTGCTTTAACTGGCAAGACTATCATTTGGCAGAGTTATCTTTTTGGTCTTTGCTGGCTTTAGTTTCAGAGACCCAATTGCAATTCCTTGCTTTTCCATGATCTAGTCCTTTTGTTTTCTATGCCTAGTTTCATTAATAAATTTACCAATTTTATTGAGATATAAATGACATACAATAAACCGCACATACTTAAAGTGTACAATTTGGTAGGCTCTGACATATGTGTACACTTACGAAACCTTCACCACAATGAAGACAATGATCACACGTATGCTTCACCCAGGAGAGTTTCCTTTGCCCCTTTGTAGTATCTTCCTCTGGTTCCTCTCCTCATCTTCATCCTCAGGCAACCACTGATATGCTTCCTGCCAGTACATATTAGTTTGCATTTTCTAAGAATTTTATGTAGTTGGGAGAGTCACACAGAATGTATTCTCTTTTGGGTCTGGTTTCTTTCACTCAGCATGATTATTTTGAAATATAGTCATGTTGTTGAGTGCATCAATAGCTTAGGCCTTTCTATGCTGAGTAGTAATCCATTGCATGGATAAACCACAATTTATTTATGTACTTATTTCATCCAGTTATAACCCCAATAAACTCTAAAGGAAGGGGGAGACAATAAGGTGTAATGCTTTTTTGAGCTTCCTTTTCTATAATAAATTTCATGCTATCTCTTTATGCTTACTTCTGTAAGTATTCAAAAATGAATCTATAGTATGTTAAAGGGTCCATTGGACCCATATGGTAAATTGTAACGACAATTTTTTTTTGGTATCCTGAGGGAAAACCAAGGAAAACTCTCTAAAATTTCAATCTCTACTTTTCAAAGCTATTGTTGAAATATAAGCACTTTTTTGAAATTTGACATCTCACTTTGAACAAGATTTTATCAAAAAGAAATATATTGGACAAACATTAAAATGGTCACTACTAACACCATAAAAACATAAAATGGAGGGCATAACTACAGCACTAACCTCCTAAAGCAGCTGTTTTTCTCCCATCTCCTGAAGCACTTGGCCTTCTCAAGTTCTCAGCTTGAGGGAATGAGGTACATTTCACTTGGATGATGGGAAGCAGTAGGTAAGATAAAAATCATTCAGGAAATATAAAGGACTTGGACCATTAACTTGGGCAACTGCCCAACTTAAAATGAGAATAATAAACTGCCTTTTTTTTTTTTACCTGGGAGAAATAGTTCTCATGTTTCACATTTCAGCACCCTTTTGGAAGGCTTCCATCTCTCCAATTAGTTGCAAGTGAAACGCAGAAAACCTGCTTCTCACAGGCTGTATTGATGAACAATTATCAGCCAAGAGATGGGAACAATCTTTCTAGATTTTACTACTTCACCCTTCTTTTAAGCTGATGTTAAGAGCTTCCAGTCATGATGCCCATGAATACTATATCAAAGTATACTTGCCCAAAATCCTAAACTATTAGGCAATTTTTGGTTATTAAGGAGCTCCTGAACAGAAGAAAATCTGCAACATTGGAAGCTTTTCTTTCTGGGAGTCGTCCAGTGGAAGTAAACAGAACGGGGAAAGAGTACTCAACAGACAACTCCCCGACCGCTGACCTTCCAGACTCTGGGCACATGTGAGTGGATGGCCCAGGCTGTTACTGCGGAAACTTCACTATCACTGCAGCAGTTAAAAAAATTAGTTAAAGAGTGTGTCAGAATTTTTTTAAACTAGGCAATTAACATTCATAATTGATTTGATTAGGTCTAAGATATTCTCATGAAAGCTGATTACTGTAAGAATTTAAATTTCTACCATTGCTTTATGGAAAATTTGTAAAAGCACCATTTAAAAAATGCTCATTTATTATCTTCTATTATTGGAAAATGAAAAAAATATTTTTCTAGTATTACCAAGAAACACGAAAGGATCCACCCAAATCACAGGCTGCTCACTGTTTTTTCTCTTAATGGCTTTTACATCATGTCCCAAGTCTGAGCATTTGCACTCAACACATGCTTAATAAACTCTGCCAGGCCTGAAGGATGCTTGTCTGTTTTACATTCCTCAGCCTGTAAAGCATTTTTTCTGCTTCACATGCCTAAAGGGGCAAAGGTCAAACCTCCTCAGCTGCAGATGAGGTCATCCTTGCTGATTGTCTGCAGCTGATCACAATAAAAAACAGGGTCTCCCATGTGACCAGGCCTCCCCATTTAGGAGCAGTGATGTCATCTCTGGTGAGACTGGATGAGACATGCAACTTGTTTTAAATTAGACTACATAAATATTCTCACTTCACTGCATTTTTTTCTTTAGCAGAAAGACTAGTTTAATCATTTCAAACTAAAAAAAAGACAAATGAAATAAAAGGAGCTTATATTTTACAAGTAGTCATTGATACCTATTAGGTTGGGCCAAATGAAATAGCTGTTTTTCTATGTCGAAATGATTGATTATTGGCAATGTCACATGGTTCATCCTAATACTTCCAAAGCACCTACTTTCAATGATAGTAAGTATTTTCATGAGTTCCAGAGTAAGGCAGAATTCTAGCTCTGTCATGTACTAGCTAAGTGATCTTAAAAACTTTAGGATAACTTTCCAAACATTACTTTACTCAAATTTTTTAAATGTAGAAGATAACTCATGGGATATACATAAAATGTATAAAGTGCTTAGAAAATCACTTGCCTACAGAAGGCATTCAGTCCATGGTGTTAGTATGTTATGGTTTTTATCTTCACCCAAGGACATTTTTTTCATTGTTTTTCAGAGAGAGAGAGGAAGGGAGAGAGCGGGAGGAAAAAACACCGATGTGAGAGAGAAGCATCCATCACTTGTCACCCACACACAGTGAGAACAGATATCACATGCGCCCAGATAATGGAGACGGAATCTGCAACCTAGGTGTGTGCCCTGACTAGGAATTGAACCTGCAGCCTTTTGGTGACCAAATGACACTCAAACCAACTGAGCCACGCTACTGTGGTGTTAGTGTTAATAGCACTAGTACTGGTAGTGTAATATTCGTCCCTTAACCAAAGACTTTAGGGTCAGAAGTGTTTTAATATTCTTAATTTTTCAGGTTTTAGAAAAACACTACAGCACTTACACTCAGTACTAGCTGAATAATTTGCAGGGACATGTGCATCATAAAAAAACATAAACCCTCATTCAAAAATCATTAAAGGTTTCAAGGTGGTGACAACAGAGCTTTAAGCCAAGGGCAGGACCTTTCTAGGAGTGTGGTCCTTGTGGACTGCCCTGCTAACACAGTATCTCAATGTACACCCACAGCAAAGGGCTGAGACATCAATGAAACACGTTAATGTTTCTCTAGTGAAGTGTGTGAATATCCCCACCGAGTGGGATATATTAAGACCACAGATTCTTTCATATCAGTTCAGGTCAATTTACCAACAGATGAATTTACCAAACACTATGAAAAACTTTCTTTGCTGTTAAAGCATTTTGCATTTTGGAACTCTGGATAAGGGATTGGGGTGGCATTTGCATTGTGCTTTCCAGGAGAGCCACACATTGCACATTTGTGTAAGAAACCTAAAAGCCAGAGAATATTGAGGCCAAGGGAAACTGGGTTCAGATCCTGTTTTGACACATATTAGTTGTGAGACTTCAGGCAAGACAAGTTGGAGACAGGTATAGTGTGGCTGTCACTTCAGGGGAGGGAGCCAGGGCTGGGCAAGAAGAGGAACTGGCAGGAAATTAAAGCACTTATTGAGTAGTAGTTGCATGGACAGCAAGTTCTAAAATCAACAACAGAACGACCAAAAAACAAAACAAAAACAAAAAATCCCAAACCCCCACCCTACAATTTTGCCCCCTCTTCTGTTTATTTGGAGTCCTGCTTTCACATACTTTTCTCTGGTGTCTTTTCATGATGGTGCTAACAACTGTCCTGCTAACATATTTTCTTTACAAATGTGCTCAAACGCAGAACGTACTCAGGGAGAGTTACTACGCTTCCTGTGTGAGCACCCACCCTAGCTCTGTGCTCGACTAGAGTGTGAGACTGTGGAATAGGAACACCATTTTATTGGAATTTACCGTTTTGGTGAACAAAGGCCAGTTGCATTAATGAATAGTGGGGGCTTAGATTTGGACTTCCTATTAGTTTCTGTGATTTATTTATCAGGGGCTCTATATACATGTAATATCCTTTAATGACCCAATAGGATCTTCCCTGAGGTAAGCTATTTTAATAAACAGAATTAAATGTAAGTGTATAGTTGTGTTTTCCTCACAATGCAGAAAGAAATACATGATATACACTGTTAATATTTAATCTTATTAGGATAGAAAATAAGTGGGCAGAATTTTAAAAAGTTTAAAAGGATGGAATTTTTAGTGGAAAATTGGAAATCAGAAAGGCACAAAATTAGATGCACAGACATGCACCAGAAAGAAAATACTTGTTTTGAATATCTTTACAGAATAAGGAATTAAGCAATTGGTGGAACTGTCCTACTAGAACGCAAGACGATGCAATCATTTCAAGCATGTTGGATTGAGAAAATTAAGGGCAGGACCTGTATTTCACTCATTTGCTTCCTAGAGAGTGAAACTGCCTAAGAAAGAAAGCATGACTAACTCCAATTATTTTTCACAAGCAGTGTGTGCAATTGTGTCATTCCATGGATGTTCCAAGTAGAAAAATATCTTATTATATTTGGTAACAGACCAAGAAATTTTCTATTGAAACAGATGAATTATTAGAGTGAAAGGAAATATTCAGAAATGATTATGTTTACCTTCAAATAGCTAAACACTAGATGCAAAATATTTGTACACAAGTTATTCATTTAATAAGCATAAATGAACACAAATGATATGCTCAGTCAGATCAAGAAACAATAAGATTTATTTGGTAAGAAGGGCAGATGACTACTTTTCCTCTGTGAGAGGAATTCAGATGAACCACAAATTCTAAACCAATAATATAAGCCCCAGCAAGAAGCCTTGGAAATGGTATTAATAATTAAAGATGGGCCTTAAAAAATACCTAATAGGCCTCATAAAATAATAACTTTTTAAAAACAAAATGCCAGTGATCCAGGGCAGCAGGAAACTGAGTCTACTATGCCCATTAAATTTCACCCTTCACCCCTCACACTCTAGAGCAGGGGTGTCAAACTCATTTTCACGGGAGGGCACGTCAGCCTTGCAGTTGCCTTCAAAGGGCTGAGTGTAATTTTGACTCCTTAACAGTTAAGGAGGAGTTACATTTATATAGTCCTAAAATTGTTTTGGCCTTTTGGACGCAACCACAAGGCTGATGTGGCCCCTGGTGAAAATGAGTTTGACACCCTGCTCTATAGGCTGGTTGGCCATTTCCTGTGAGTGCTTGCTGGCCTCAGGCTGCCACCTGTTCACCTATTCTGACATTTATCTTCAATAAAGTTAGAGGCTTTCCAAAGCCATTAGGAGCCAATATAGTAAAACCAAGCAACCAACCAAACACATTAAAAAAAACCCATAAATATAAATGATCCGTGTTGTAAAGTTTCTTATCCAAACTTGACTGCAGCCCATTTCACGTGGCTATGCCCTTGCGTAGGCACCCAATAACCACCCCTGCTTTTATCTTCCTGAGGAAACCATAGAGCCTCATGTCTGCTGAAGTGCATTCTTATTTTGTGGGAGTGTGGGACGCTGTGACTTCCTTCAAAATTCTGTGCTAATCTTTATGGAGGAGCCTCATGCATCACACTGTCCAGCAATGTGGAGTTCTAAGAATATTTTCATTTTTGTCACAGTCTTCTTCTTTTCAATTTCTTAAGATGATCTTAATTTTACTCTTTAAAACCCTTCTCTCAATTTTGCCTACCTCTTCTGCTTACAAAGTCAATCACAAGGATTGCCGCACTTACACAGCACTGACTCTGTGCCAGTATTGTTTTCTGTACTCCACATGCATGTGCTCACTTATCTTCCCAACACTTCTCTACAGAGGCATCATGATTATCATCTCCATTTCACTAATGAGGACACTGAGGTTGAGGGAGCCTAACACCCTGCTGAAGACTGCACCACCAACAAGTGGCAGAACCCTGATCTCAACGTCAGCAGTCGGGTTCTGAAGTCTGGCTCTTGCCCATGCCTGCAGGGATAATGCTTTTATCTTACCAGATTTCCCCCTGTCCGTTATTTTTCTTTGTGCCTTTAGAACTGATCATTTTTATACTTTAATGTTTAGAAGGTCTTCAGTTATTATAACAAACCAGAAATTAATGGTAAAAGTATTTTGAAGCCCTTTTAACTTTTCCTTTGTGAAACATTTTCCAGCCCTATTATCATAGAATTAACTTCCTCTGAGCCCCAATAGCCTCCCTAACGTGCAATATAGGGATTTTAATAACTGTATCAGAGGGTTGTTATGACATTAGATATTATAAAATCACAATGGAGCTCGCTCATGTACATTGCTGTGATGGGACTTCTTACTTGGCACACTAGACTTCAGAATCTTCGTTTTAATGGCCACTCAGTGTCCATCCAGTCCAAGAATCTATTTAACAATACCTGGAGGGGCCTTTGCTTTTAGATTTTAGGGATAAAAAAAGTATTTGTATTTAGGTATGCAAAAATATTTTTTTGAGGATCATCACACTCACAATCTGCATTTAACTACATACAGCCTCTTATTCATATGTGCCACTTATCCATCGTCTCCCAGCTCCAAACTTACCCTCCAATATCTGCTGTGCTATAGAGAAAGGATGGAATTCCTGGGAAAATTTCTTCTTTACAGTGAACACGAAGCTCAGCTTTTTCAGCAGAGAGCACTAGAAGGGCCTCGCAGAAGGAAGAGGATCTCCTGTTACAGTGCTTGCTGCATCAGTTAGAGGTGTGAGTGTGAGGACGCGGGACTGTCCTCTATGTTAGACAAGAACCCTGAGAGATGTGTGAGTCTCCACACCCTCGCAGTTCCTACCCAGTGTGGGGACTGTTCCTTGCTTTCTTCCTGACATGGACCTGTGCACTCCAGGCCCCCTGCCCCACAGCCACCTCCACTTTCTCAGCACGCTAACATGCCGGGCCACTAGCTGTGGCTAGCTTGTATTCTGGCTGTGTCATGGGGGATCTTCCTGCATGCCAGTGTGTTGGCCACTGACTACAGCAGCCTGTACCCCAGAACGTTGCTTCCTTACTTGCCCAGCAACTGCAGAGCAGTTCTGGCCTTCATGAACAAGCACACTTCTCTACTCCCAGTAGGTTGGAATCTCATCTTCTCCAATGAGGTCTGAACCCAGCATTGGGTGCAAATTTAGCCTTTCTTAGGTACTCTCTCAGAAGTAGGGTTCCACATACAATTTGAAAATATATTAGTACTCTTTGGTCATGGTTGAATAATCCTTTATGTTAAACCTTCTCTGTTTAAATCACTATGTAGTTTCTGTTTCTTGATTGTGAGGTACGAGGCACTTGGGACTGCTAAACAAATGGCCTTATCCCCTCGGTAAATGGTTCATATATCAAGCCCAGCTATATATCTAAGGAAATATCTTGGGCTTTCAAGCAAGGGGATATCCATGAAAGACCTGGGATATATATTGGCTAGATACTCTTCCTTTCCCAGGCCCCTCCCAGTGGAAATTCTTAAGGGCTTTGCATGATTCCTTCCATATCACAAGGGATGCTAAAATGGCAATGGATAATAAATTATTCATAGGCAGGGAAATAGCTACTACCATAGAGAATATTTGCCAGGCTTGTACTCTTTGTGCCTACAATAATCTTGGGCAAAAGCCAGTCCTGTCCCCATGGATAGAAACCTATTCAGTGAAAAGAAACCTAACCAGGAGAGGACTGATTTTTACCAAAATGCCTCCTTGAAGAGGATACAAATACTTACTAATCCTGATAGATACCTTCAATGGAGGGATTGAGGCTTTTCCAGCAAGGATGCAGAGAAGGCCAAAAAAGTAGCAAAAGCTCTCTTAAAGGAAATAAAACCCAGATTTGGTCTCTCATGATCCTCCCTACAAAGCAATAATGGACCATCCTTCCCTTCTAGGATCTTCTGGCAGTCTCTGAACTTCTATGCATAAAATATTATCTCCAGAGGACTTCTGGCCAAGATGGGGGCATAGGTAGATATACTGTGCCACCCTGCACAACCAAAAGAAGGACAACAACATATTTAAAAACAAAAACAACCAGAACTGGCAGAAAATTGGACTCTATGGAAGTACAACAACCAAGGAGTTAAAGAAGAAACATTCATCCAGACCAGTAGGAGAGGTGGAGATGGGCAGCTGGGTGGAGAGGACTCAAGGCAAGGCAGCAGCTGGAGGGCTGGGGTAGGGAAGGTGGTGGCTGGTGGACTGGGTGGTACTACATTCATGTGCAGATAAACTGGGAGGAACAACTGGGGAGCAAGATAGACCATGCAACCCACGGCTCCAGCTTGGGGAAATAAAGCCTCAAAGCCTCTGACTGAAAACACCTGTGGGTGTTGAGGCGGCAGCAGGAGAAACTCCTAGCCTCATAGAAGAGTTTCTTGGAGAACCCCACAGGATCCAAGAACTAACACAAACCCATCCACATGAGAATCAGCACCAGAAGGGCCCAATTTGATTTTGGGGAGCAGGGGAAGTGACTGAAAACCAGCAGAGAGCTGAGCAAGCAGCATTGTACCCTCTTGGACCCCTCCTGCACATACAGCATCACAATGCAACAATGTGGGTTGCCCCGCCCTGGTGAACACCTAAGGCTCCACCCCTTACTACATAATGGGCACGAGGAGACAAAAAAAAAGGCCCAAATGAAAAAATACATCAAGGCTCGAGAAAAAAATACAACTAAGTGACAAAGAGATAGCCAAACTATCAGATGAACAGCTCAAAACACTGGTAATCAAGACGCTCACAGAAATGTTTGAGTATGGTAGCAAAATGGAGGAAAAAGTGAAGGCAATAAAAAGTGAAATAAAGGAAAATGTACAGGGGACAAAGAGTGATGGGAAGGAAACGGACTCAAATAAACAGTTTGAAGCAGAAGGAAGATATGAGAATTTTAAAAAATGAGGAGAGGCTTAGGAACCTCCAGGACATTTTTAAATGTTCCAACATCCAAACCATAGGGGTGCCAGAAGGAGAGAAGGATGATCAAGAAATCGAAAACTTATTTGAAAACATAATGAAGGAGAACTTCCCAATCTGGCAAAGGAAATAGACTTCCGGGGAGTCCAGGAAGCTCAGAGAATCCCAATGAAGTCGGACTCAAGGAGGAACACACCAAGGCACATCATAATTACATTACCCAAGATTAAAGATAAGGAGAGAATTTTAAAAGCAGTGAGAGAAAAGGAAATAGTTACTTACAGAGGAGCTCTCGTAAGACTATCAGCTGATTTCTCAAAAGAAAACTTGCAGGCAAGAAGGGGCTGAAAGGAAGTATTCAAAGTCATGAAAGGCAAGGACCTCCATCCAAGATTACTGTATCCAGCAAAGCTATCATGTAGAATGGAAGGGCAGATAAAGTGCTTCCCAGATAAGGTCAAGTTAAAGGAGTTCATCATCATCAATCCCTCTTATATGAAATATCAAAGGAAGTTACCTAAGAAAAAGATGATGATCAAAACTATGAACAGTAAAATGACAACAAACTCACAACTACCAACAACTGAACCTAAAAACAAAACAAAGACAAACTAAGCAAACAAGTAGAAGGAACAGAATCACAGAAATGGAGATCACATGGAGGGTTATCAGTTGAGGAGTGGGAGGGAGAGAATGAGGGAAAAGCTACAGAGAATAAGAAGCATAAATGGTAGGTTGAAAATAGGGGGAGGTTAAGAATAGTATAGGAAATGTAGAAGCCAAAGAACTTATATGTACAACCCACAGACATGAACTAAAGGGGGGAATGTGGGTGGGAGGGGTTGTGCAGGGCAGAGGGGATTAAAGGGGGGAAAATGGGACAACTATAATAGCATAATCAATAAAATATATATATTTTAAAAAGATATTATCTCCATTCCTTTTGGAGACCACAGTCCTCTGGAAAGGTAGAACAGACAAATTAAACTTTAAAAAGGGAATTAGCAAAACTTTGTTAGGAGATTTCTGAGAACTGGACTAAGTTGCTACCTATAGCCTTCATGAGAATGAGGGGCTCCCCTAAGGCCAATACTAGGTCCAGCCCATTTGAAATGCTGTATAGCCTACCCTTTTTAACTCTAGGTATAATATTTGATACAGACATCCATCAGCAGTTCAGTATATAATAAACCTAGGGAAAGTGCAGAAAGCTTTATAGGAATATGGGAACAAAGTTTTATCAGCTCCAAAAGGGAACTTTCAAACTACCATATCTCCAGGGGACTGAGTACTTCTTAAAACTTGGAAGGAGGGATCTCCAGCAGACCAACCCAACCCTAAATGGAGCAGGCCCTACCAGGTTGTCCTGAGTACCCCCGTGGCTGTGAAAGTTTTAGGGAGTGATAGCTGGGTTCACATTTCCTGGGTAAACCCAGCTCCCAGTAATCCTGATCCAACCCAGGACCAGCTAGAGGCCCAAAGCCCAGTCTACCTGCGAGCCACTGGAGGCTCTCAGGTTCCTGTTCAAAAGGAAGAAGCCCTAAAAGATAAGTAATGTTTGATGACGAGGTACTAAAATCACTGTTGTTCTGGATAGTTACCCATTTTGGAATCTTTCTGTTAGCACTGGTCTTTGGTATGGAGTCTTGTTTCCTTCCTTCTGGGTGGAATTATATCTCTGCTTGTCCGAAATGGACATCTCTTTGTTGTTTCTGTGAGCCATCCTCTACTTACCCATACCCTGTATGCAGGAATGGGGTAAAAAAATTTTAAGTAAATGTTTCTCAAATCTTAGCAGCAAGAGAAAATCTGGCCCAATGCTGGATATGCCATCCTAATTCAGAAACTCCTTCCAGATACAATGCTCACATAAAAGCCTACACAATAGCTAATGAATCCTTAATCAATGCTTTAAATTCTTATGCTAATTGTATGTGTTTCATTTTTTTTCTTTGAGTCAGATGAGGGCAGAACTCTCCTTTGTGCTTCTGTATGACCTCGCTAGAATTAGAGTCATTTAATTATTCCTGTACCTCTTAAGTGCAAAAGCACTATAGGATGCACCCTGGTTATAATAACACTTATACCGGGCCATTAACCCATTTGAAGCCCTTTCATGTTCCAGCTCTCTAGAGAATCTTTCTCAGGGAGAAATTTTCAAACCTTTGAATTGGTCACATGTAGTATGCTACCCAAATTATTATTCTAATTGCATTCCTAATAATGCCCATTGTTGCTTTGATAAAACTAATAATGCAGATAGCAACGATACTATGGAATGTGTTGGTTGAGAATTGGGCCAACCTCTTCAAGGGGTTCTGCCTGAGTTCTCAATGCCTCCAGCCAAAAACCTTGACCCCAATATAGAGTAGGACCCTTTTAACTATAGCCTCTCTCCTTCGCCATGTACACTGCTTAGTAAATATAACCCTACAAACACAACCATTGTTGTGGCATCTCCAGGTCTTGTTTGACTATGTGGGGCTCCTAACAACTTTCTAACCACTCACTCAGAACTTCCAGAAGCCACTGCTTATATGCATCTCAGTAACTCTAAGCATGGGGGCAAATTCACTCTAGGGATCATGGCTCATTAAGGCCTCACTGTTATGAATACAACTCAGAACAGAAAGGAATAATCTCTTGTCAGAAAAAAGTGAGCCATTTGGCTTGGTGGTGGCTGGTGCAGCAGTGACTATAGCTGCTGCAGTCCCCTGGGGAGGCTTGGTGTACCATGGGGCCACCCTACGGGAACTCACTAAGACTTTAGAAGTCTCCAAAAATACCTCCAGCGCTCTGACTGGAGTATGAAAATCTGTAGACTTGCTAGCAAATGTAGTCATGGATAACTACCTTGCCTTTGATCATCTGGCAGAACAGGATGAGGTACGTGCAGTCATTAACAAGGTCTGCTGTACTTATGTGGATAACTCTGGAATGACTGAAACTAACATAAGAAAAATCTGTGAGCAGGCAGAGTGGCTGCATAAAGACAACAAACAGGGCCAAGAAATTATAGATACCATTAAATTATAGATACATGGTTATTATCCGTCCTACATCCCTCAGTAGTATTGCTATTCTTATTACTTGTAGGACCTTGTTTGTTTAATTTACTGGTTAAATTTGTGTCTTCTAGACTTAAACAGTCCCACATCAAGATGATGATGCTCTGGGGTGTCCAACCAATCCCTAAGGACGATGTTGAAGCTGACCAACATGAGCTTCTGTGATAGTCTCAGCAGTTCCTCTTCGATGTCTACATCGAATAGGGTGAAAGTGCTGTGGTTCTCGATAGGCAGGGACTACTGTCCTGTCTAAAGTGGTAGAGGTTACAGAATAATGATCGTCACCCTTTAACAATCCCAGAAATATTTTTGAGGTCCATCTCTTAGGGGTAAGTTGAGGCAGGAGATAGTCAGAAATGAGGAAAGTCCAGAGGCACCCAGGACTAAGGCTAACGACACTGATACAGAACAGATAACTTACTCTAAGACTGGTTGTCACACTTCTTGGAAAGGCACTGAATCTTGATGAATCATGCACAAAAGATGCTCCCGTGACCACTGTATGACCCCTGGTTCACTATAATAGCATTATAATAAATGAGCAGTGCGGTCCCACCCACCCCAGGGGCAATCAAGGGAAATCATGGGAGATTGCATGCACAGTGGTAGCTCAAAAGTAATGTAACTACTCGCACACGCACAATGAAACCCGCCAAACTAACCAGGAAATGTCCACCCCATAGGCACAGAATCCCTGCTCAGAGCTGGTCTGCTCCTATATTCTGTGGAGTGCACTATTGCTTAATAAATTTGTTCTCTCTCTGCTATAAACTCTGTGTGTTAGGTTCAATTGTTTTTTGGTGGTCACCATGAACCTGGTTACTTGTGTCGATCTGTGACCACTGGACATGAACTGTTACATTATATTTATGTGCAACAAAACATAAAGGATATATAATGGGTTCTGGTCTCAGATGCCTTCCTCCTCCCTAAAAATTTTTAACGAGAAAGCTCTTTTATTTCTTTTCCCTCCCTCCTTCCCTTCCTCTTTCTTTCTCTCTGTCAGCTCTGAAGATGGCTGAGTGACATGGTGCAGGCTGTCCTCGTGTTCTGCTGAAGACACTCCACTCTCTTTTCATGCGATTAGTGGTGACCTCTGCTTGCCGTGACTATGGTTGTTGCTTTTTCTGACCTAGTGACTCACAGGAAATGGATCCTTCCATTTATTCAGCATTTCAGCATCATGACACTACCTGTGTAATTCCACTCGGGATATCGCTTTCCTTCATGAAATCTGTTCTGTAATCTTTTGCAGTGTTATTAATGCTGAAAAAGAAAGCCATCAGGTTATCATGACATTAAGTGGAAAAAAGACAGACATTTTAAAATCCATCGTTCTGAAAGGACAAATTATGAATACCTATCCATTAGAGGACTCTACTGATTGACAATAGCTAACAGTCTCCCACAGGGAGGAGTAAGCAGGAGCTGTAAGTCTAGAATAAGCTTTGGACTGGGGATCTGAGGAAGGACTGAGTGCGAAAATGTAAGGAAAGCTCCTATTTCCAGTGCCTGACAGCTCCCAAGTGACTCTCCTCTCACAGCTTCCCACACTCTCCTTCCTGCTCCCGCAAACCAATTATGCTCTAGGTACAGATTAGCAAATTTCCTGCAATTAAACATTCTATAAGCGAGAAAAACAAGGAAGAAATGTTTGTCTCTGACACCACAGAAAAATTATGGTGAAGAAGATGGGCATAATGAGACCGTGTGTTTTTTCCTAGGATAGTATTCCCCTCTACTGGTGAAAGCCTGTAACACTTTCCCCCCACTAATGCAGCTTTAGAGAGTAGTGAACCAGGATTATTGTTTCTGAATCCTAGCAGAACATTTGGTGTTTTCTTGGACATAATGTGTTGTTTTTTAGAGCCTGACAAGACCTTCAAGGAAATCATGTGTTACTTCTTCTTTTATTTTCTTAATATTGAATTCTAAAATTTTCTTCCCCAAACAATGCTCTAGTGTCTGGGGAGAGACTGCATTTGTTTGCTAAACGAACGTTTGTCTTCCAGCATGATTTTATCTTCCACACAGCCCAACTAGAGACAATTTAGAAGGAAGCTCTTTCAGTGTTCCCCCCGGAGACTCTCCTCTTTGTCTCCCAGGAGAATTAACAGTGCGTTGCATTCCAGAGTTGAAAAATGATAGATATCTTGTATCAAATTCTGTTGACTCAATAAGATCCTTGCAACCTAAACGTGAGGCTATCTTATTGACTTCTGTCTTCTGGGGAAAGTTAAGTAGGACAGTCCTGGAGGAAGTGGGCTGTTCTGACGACTCACCTGGGAAAGCCCAGATGAGACAAGGCAGATTCAAATTGGATTACTGAACCCTGTTAAATCTACATTTTTTAACTCTGGTGTGATTTTTGGAATGATATTTAACACAAAAAGGATGTAGGAAATAAACGTAAACAAAGAAAGAAATGGAAAATTGACTTTTGGGTTAGACTCATCTCCACATTCATCTTGACATTTAAAAAAAGATTTTATTTATTTATTTTTAGAGAGGGGGGAGCGTGGGAGAAAGAGGGGGAGAAACATTGATATTAATACATCAACCTGTTGCCTCTTGCACACCTCCACCTGGGAACCTGGCCCACAACCCAGGCATTTGCGCTGACCAGGAATCGAACTGATGACCTTTCAGTGTGCAGGATGACGCTCAACCCATGGAACCCCACTAGTCAGGGCTCATCTTGACGTTTTGATGAAGGCAATGGGATAAATAATTTTTAAAAAATGTATCTATAGGGAGTCTTCAGATTATCACCTGAGTACTGTTGCTGTCCCAGGGGGCTGGCATCATGGATGTGCATGAGTGTTTAAATGTGTCCCACAGCACACTATTAGTTATTCCAAGCTAACTCTCAATGAATTATTTTGACAGCTTGGTATCCATCCTTTTTATACTTTCTGTTTTTTTTTTTTCTCTCTACCTCCTGGTGTTTTGAATGGAATATTCACTTTCTCTTAAAGTTAATACGAGTGTTAAAGAGTGTTAAACTCTATGTTAAACTCTATGTTGGAGAATGTTAAAAGATGGTATTTTAAAAAAAGGTTAAGGTCATGACTGTCATGGGATAACAATGAATAGGCAAAAAGATTTCATTTTGCTTATTAACTAATGAGGATACCAGGCAGATGTTACAACTTGTTCAAAAGAGAATCTGAAGGAACAGACACATTTACAAATCAGGAATATTGAAACGAAGATGCAAATGGGGGCAAAGTTGGCTTTTCCACAGGGGAAGAAGGGAAATCAAGTGGACCTGTACTGAGCAGAACACAGTTTGCATGCCAATAGACAAGAATTGTTCTGCGCCGTTACACCTTAGCTGCAATTCACAGTCTCACTGCAGTGAAAGTCTAGAAGCAGGCAGCCCTGAAAGTGTTCTCGAGAGCCCGGGTAGCACACAGTTTTCCGGTGAAACACAGATTTATTTCCTACAGGAAAAAATAATTTTCTCTTGACAGCTCGTTTTTCTATCAGCTTTCCTGGAAACACATGTAGATCCAAGGCTCACTCTGCAACCTCTGGGTTTCCATATCAGATTTTTCTTGATACTCCTCTTGCACAAGACATAGGGTTCCTAGGTCAGAATTTGCATAGTTCACATGTGAGATAGTCAATAATTTGAGGTGCCCCCCACCCCTTTAAGTTTTATTTAACTGTGTGAAATAACCAATTTTCTCTTGTTCCTTAGCATTCATCCTATTCATTTAGCAAATATTGTCTAATCACCTACTTATTTGTTGTCAGGTCTAAGAAAACAGTAGTAGATTAGACAAGGTCTCTGTCAAGGACGCTGAATACAATAGATGAATTTTATTCCAGAAACTCAGACGTACAGGAAATACCAACATACTTTATATTCTTTAAATCAAATTTATTCTGAATTCGACACCAAAATACCTGCTTGGCAAATAATTTAATCTCAGTCATTATAAATCTTTCTTAGGTCCATATGAATGTTTCAAGGTCTATAAAAAAGCAAAATATTCTGGGGCTTGTCTGTGGTCTTTGGTGTTGTGGGGAAATTGTGCAATACTTTGTAATTTAGTACGAATCCTGGCCAGCTCATCCACGTGGGTGTTTCTGCCTTCGGTTGTCTTTGACTAGATTGTCTTCCAACTCTGTAAAGAATGAAGTTAACTGTAGAACACTAACCATTATATAAATGTTTTCTGTGCATAACTAAGCAAATGATTCCTATTCATGGCAATGCAAATCAATTTTTCAGAGTATATATACTCCCTGGAAGTCAAATTTCCATTTGAACTGGTTTTTATATATCTTACTGGTTTCTTCATTAATTACTGAGTTAAATAAAATCCTTGATATGTTCATTTTATGTTTGTATGAGTTGTGATTTGTCTTCTTTTAAAATGTGTCCTTTTAAGGTCACATGAGTGTGATCCCACTGAAGTGCACGTGTCATTTGAACTGGTTCCTGCCTTAGTAGTGACAGTAGTCTTTGCCAGGTATCCGTAGTTCCAGGGCTGCTGGGTGGTGTTGGAGGGTTTGAAACACTCAACTGTCATGGGGCGGGGGTGGGAGGGATTTAATAGGCCAGTAGTAAAACTGTTCAGATAGTAAATATGCCATAGGCCATAGGTTTCTGTCCTAAGTAATCAGTTCAACAGTTGCAAATATAGTTGCATCTCTAAGCAATATATTCATGAGTAGACATGGCTGTGTCCTCCCAATTTTAATTTATAAAACAGGTACCAGCCCACGGGCTGTAGTTTACCAACTCCTGACATTACACCCTAGTAGCTTGTCAGTATTTCCCCTTGAGAAGCTGTACGGGAATGAAAAGTAGGGCCTCCCCATTCACATCTCTCTTTCCTCTGTTCTCCTTCTTGCTCCTCAAAAGACATTTGATTGATCTCAGTACCCTCTAGCATAGTTTTCTCAAAAGATTAGTCTTTTGAAAATAAAAGGTAGGAGGGAAAATGTTAAGAAATATTGCTTTGGTCCAATAATGTCCTTGAATCAAAAGCCCGGAACACTGGACACTACAATGGAAAAGAGGAAGAAAAATACAAGATCAAAATGCAGATTTAGATTTCAGTAAGCTATCCTGCCACAGACATAATGCCTACATTTTCTATAACAATTATTATGTGGACCCCAGCTCATGGGGTTTGAGTCATTATGGATGAAATGAGACAGTCACACGAACTACCGAACTACCGAACTACCGAATCTGGTGGAGGAAAAGAGACGGCATGGCTTTTCTCTCAAGGAGAGTAAAAGCCTCAGCCCTTGCTCCAATGAGCTTTTATTGTCTTACTGGACACATTACAAGAAGGTCCTCATTTACTATGCACAGGCTTGCTTTAGGTGTTACCTTTCACAGAAAACAAAGGAGCCAATGCTGTTAATCACATCACAGAAGAGGGATATTTGCAAATGAAAAGGCAAAAGTGGTTGAACTGGTTACACTCATTCTTGGAAGGTTTAGCATGGTTTTTAGGAAGTTGCTTTGCAGTAAATGTCATTAATGCAGAGTGAGGGAGTTGTAGCAAAAAGCAAGACTCATAGCGGCCTAGGTACATTGCAGACATGGCTTCCCACGGGAGAACCTATCCATGGGCGTGGGTCCTGTGCATCTTCCTGTGGGAGTTGGGCCCATGCCACGCAGGATGGTCTACTACAAATTACTTCCAAAATTTTTCTTATTTTCATGAAATATTTCATGTTTTTTCAAGGCACTTTTCAATATATACATAGAAAGCAAAGCATGAAGATATGTCAGTGGTGTTCTTGTCAATGTTGAACAAATGCCTGAACACTTAAGCTGGGTCAGAAAAGGCCATTTGGCTTCTGGCTGGTGCTTCTGGTGTGCTTGCTCAGAAGGGAACCAGCTACAGGACAGGAAATCTGACTCCCTTGCTGGAGAGGACACATGTAGGTGCTTTGGTAGTTGGCTGCTATCAACTGCCAGCTATGTGAGTGAGCTGTCTGGGACTTGAAAATGGCCAACAGACATATGGAAAGACATTCAACATCACTAATCATCAGGGAATGCAAATCAAAACTGCAATGAGATATCACCTCAATCCTGTCAGGATGGCTATTATCAAAAAGACAACAAATAACAAATGCGAGGATGTGGAGAAAAGGAAATCCTCATGTACAGTGGCGTTGTAAATTGGTACACCTACAATGAAAAATGGTATGGAGGGTCCTTAAAAATTTAAAATAGAATTATCATACAATGCAGCAATTTCTACTTTTGGGTATTTATCTGAAGAAAATGAAAACACGAATTAAAAAAAAACATATGTATGGCTATGTTCATTGGTTCATTGTAGCATTATTTACAATGGTCAAGATATGGAAGATATTAATGGATAAAATGGATTAAGAAGTTTATATATATAAACTGTATGTATATAAATGGCCATAAAATCTTGCCATTTGTAACAACATGGATGGACCTGAAGGTTATAATCCCAAGTGAAGTAAGTCAGACAGAAAAATACAAATACTGTATGATTTCATTTACATGTGGAATCTAAAAACACAAAACAAATGAATAAATAAAATACAATAGAAATAGGCTCACATATAGAGAGAACAGCGTGATGATAGCCAGAGGACAAGCGGGGTGGGGGAAGAGGGTGAACAAAGCGAAGGTGAAAAGGAGGTGCAAACTTCCAGTGTAAAATAAGCAGGGCACATGACTGTAATGTGCAGCCCAGAGGAAGTAGTCAATAGTACCACAATAACTTTGTGTGGTGACGGGTGGTTACTAAACTTATTGTGGTGATCACATCATAAGGTATGTAAATGTCAAATCACCATGAGTACACCTCAAACTAATTTATATCAAGTATACTTCGGTAAATAATAAATTTTAAAAAGGCATAAACGATGAGAAAAAAATTCCCTAGGTGATTGAGTGTACAAAGTGTCTTATTATTTAAAACAATCCCCTTCCACCACACCTCAGTATCAATGAAATGGCATCTGGAAAGCCTCTAAGTTTGAGAGCTGGTTGCCAGGGGAACAAATCACAGGAGTAGAGGGTTGGAACTTTCAGCTCCACCCTCCAACCTCAAGGAAGGGAGAGGGGCTAGAGGTTGGATTAGTCAGGCGTGCCTGCAAAATGAAGCTTCCACAAAACCCCTGAAGGACAGGGTTCAGAGCAGTTCTAGGTGGGTGAACACATGTAGGTGCTGGGAGGATGGTGTCCTCAGGGAGCGCATGGAAGCTCTGCTCCTCTTCCCGCATACCTTGCCCCGTGTAATTTCATTTGGCTGCTTCTGAGTTATATCATTTTATAATAAACTAGTATTCTACTGTGTAACATGTTTTCCTGAGTTCTGTATGTCCTTTAACAAATTCATCAAGCCCAAGGAGGGGCTGTGGGAACCTCTGACCAGTCAGAGGCATGGGGACAACCTATACATTGGTGTCTGAAGCAGAGGCAATTTTGAGGGAATGAACTTCTAATCTGTTTGATCTGACACTGTTTCCAGGTAGCTAGTGTTAGAATTTAGTGACACTGTAGAACACCGAGCTGATGTCTGCCAAAGAATTGGAGAATTGCTTGGTGTGGGAAAACCCCACCCCTGGTCACAGAATCGTTTAGTGTAAGTAGCAGAGAAGAAACACAGAGTGTTTTCTCTTTCGTGCACTAATCCCATTCACAAGGTCTCCACCCTCATGGCCTAATCACCTTTCAAAGACCCTACCTCCTAACACCATCACTTTGGGGGTTAGGATTTCAATGTATGAATCTAAGGGGGAGAGGTAAACATTCAGTCCGTAACATGGTGTGTAGAAAATAGTGCATATGTTCACAAAAGTATTTGTGCAAGGATATTCATAGCATGTTAATAGTTATTTCCAAGCAGTTTTCTTTAATATTGCAATGAACAATGTTGATATAATATTCTTTCCTTATTAAATGTTAATTTTTTAAAGAAAAAGAATACATAAATAAAAAGTAGAATAATAGGCTTTTAAAAAATGTTAATCAGTCTATTCAGCTGCTTTTCATTGAGAAGACATTGCCTCTGCAAAACACAGAGAGAAAAGGGCCTGCAAGGATGACAGCTATTGAGGGGGCTGGGGTGTTAGGAGGGGGAGGGATTGAGCAAAAAGGCAAAAGGACTCATGGACAAGGACACAGTATGGTGATTGCAGGGGGGAGGGAGAAGAAGGGGTTGAAGGGTAATGGAAAAAATACAATAAAATTTAAAAGAAAATGACATGCAAGAGAGACCTTTTACTCAAATGAGCAATTTCTAAATGACACAGTGTTAGTTTAGAATTTTTGTTATTTTTGTCAAAAGGGGAGCTTTTTAAAAAAGATTTTATTTATTTATTTCTAGAGAGAGGGGAAGATAAGGAGAAAGGAAGAGAAACATCAATGTGTGGTTGCCTCTTGCTTCTTCCCTTACAGGGGACCTGGCCTGCAACCCAGGCATGTGCCCTGACTGGGAATTGAACCAGCGACACTTTGTTTTGCAGGCAGACACTCAATCCACTGAGCCACACCAGCCAGGGCTGTTGTCTTTAACCTCATTTGAAACAGTTTTGTTAGATCATATTGCAACTAGCTGTCATGTCAGAGTGCATTTAAAAATCTTATCAAAATTAGTGAATTTTTGTGTAGTCATTTTAATGTTGAAGATGGAAAAATTAGCAACATTTTCAGCATGTTATGCTTTAATATTTCAATAAAGATAACAATGCAACTGAAACACAATGAAAGATTTGTGCAGTGTATGGAGAAGATGCTATAATTGATGGAACATGTCAAAGTGTTTTGTAAAGTTTCATGCTGGAGATTTCTCTCTAGTTGATGATCCATGGTCGGGTAGACCAGTTGAAATGGATAGTGATTAAATCAAGACATTAATTGGGAACAATCAGTGTTCTGCCACATCGGAGATAGCTGACATACTAAAATATATCCAAATCAAGCATTGAAAATTATTTGCACCAGCTTGGTTATGTTAATTGCTTTGATGTTTGGATTCCACATAAGTTAAGCGAAAAAAACCTTTTTGACTGTATTTCCACATGTGATTCTATACATAAACGAAATGAAAATGTTTTGTTTTTGAAACAAATTGCGATGGGCGATGAAAAACGGATACTTTACAATAATGTGGAATGGAAGAGATCATGGGGCAAGTGAAATGAACCACCATCAACCACACCAAAGGCTGGTCTTTAGGCAAAGAAGGTGATGTTGTGTATACGGTGGGATTGGAAGGGAGTCAGTCCTCTATTTGAGCTCCTTCCAGAAAAACCAAGTGATTAATTCCAATAAATATTGCTCCCAATTAGAGCAAGTGAAAGCAGCCTGTGATGAAAAGCCTCCAGAATAAGTCAACAGAAAACGCATAATCTCCTGTCAGGATAATGTAAGACTGCATGTTTCTTTCATAACCAGGCAAAAACTGTTACAGCTTGTCTGGGAAGTTCCAATTCTTCTACCATATTCACCAGAGATTGCACCTTTGGATTTCCATTTATTTTGGTCTACACAAAATTTTCTTAATGGGAAGAATTTCAATTCCTTGGAAGACTGTAAAAGGTACCTGGAAGAGTGCTTTGCTCAAAAAGATAAAGAAGATCTTGGAAGGTGGACTCACGTTCTCTGAAAGATGAGGATCAAAACGGTGGATACGTTGTTCAATAAAGTTATTGGTAAAAGTGAAAAATGTGTCTTTTCTTTTTACTTAAAAACAAAACAAACTTTTTCTCCAACCCAATATATGACTATATCTTATATTTAACATTTAATATATGTTTAAATATATATATTATATTTAACCTATATTTAAGTTGCTTGCAGTTTTTTAAATTACAATTTAAAAATTACATGCAATTAGCATGTATGTGCATATTTGTATTTTATCTACATGAACATATAAATATATGAGATCTGTTCAGAAATTACCAGCCACATATTATGAAAAATAGAGACATTTACTGAAGAAGATACAAGATACAAGAAACATTGTACATAGGAAAATGAAGCCTCAGTCCCCTTCAAAGTAGGCACCTTGGAACCTCACACAGTTTTTCCAATTGCCATCAGATGTCCCGTCATATTTTCCTGAATCTCACTGGCAGTCTGAAATCTCTTCCTTTTCAAAGGTGATTTCAGTTTTGGGAGAGGCCAGAAGCCACAGGGCACCAAATCTGGGCTGTAGAGGGACTGAGTCACCTGGGTGATTTGATGTTTCACCAAAAAAACTCTGCATGAGACCTGATGCATGAGTGCGAGATTGTCACGATAAAGCTGCCGATCACCACTTGCTCATAGTTGTGGCCTTCTGAATCATCCAAATAGTTTCTGTGGAGGAACGTTCAAGCTTAATGCAAAATTTGATGCAGATTCATTGCTCTACTTGCTCAGTCATTTTGAATGCAACAGCCACATGGTACGAATCCTCATTCAATGGCATCTACTGCTCCCACTGACTAGTACAGTGAAGGCATCATTGTTCACTCATGCTCATTCCAGTCCACTCTCCTTGGCTGCCAGGTTACATCAATGTCATGCAAACATTCTCATTATATTAACAATTGCTGCATGTTTTCCAGACAGAGCTCGTGTATCAGTATACATATATGAGTATCTATTGATAACATAAACTTCTGAAAATGGAAGGGCTAGGTCAAAGGGCATATAAATTTTAAAATTCAAAAGATAATGCCAAATTGCCCTCCAAGGAGATTTTACCAGCTTCACTCCCACTGCCTGTTTTCTCACATCTTTATGAATGGATGTTATCATCGAATAATTTTTTTTTGTCATTCTCATTCTCATTGGTGAAAAATTATATCATTGCATTAATTTGCATTTCCTTAATTATTAGTTAGATTTAGTGCTTCTAATGTATGATTATATATTTGACCAGTTATATTTCCTTTTTCCTGGGTAATTTCCTTGTTTTTAATGTTTTAAAGGCTCTGTGTGTTCCAGGGACTGTTAACTGTGTTACACACAATTGTACGGTGATGTGTTGCCCAGTGGAGGATCCAGGCCAACAGGAGGCAGGTTCTTGCCCTCTCAGCAGGTGGGGGCGGGTGAATCAGCCACCGTGATCATAGGGGCAGACAGAGTTCTCTTCCCTATAAAGGATCAGGATTTCTGGTTTGGGGGTTTCTACTTCTCAACTAAGCTTATATTGGACTATAATTATTATAAACACACCATGCTGCATGAATAATAATTAAATGACACTTATTTTATTTAAAGTTCAGTGTAACAATGACACAGAACATTCTTAGATTTACAATAAGACGTTAGGTCTGGCTCCTAGAGTAGTGAGTTAGCTGGGATCAGTGCCCTAAGACTCATCTTAGTCTTAGGTATTTGCTTCCATCCCTCCATTTCTAAAATAAATGAGCAAAGGTGGAATGTTTAAACATTTAAGCACATTTGGAGCTTAAAATAAAATTGTGTATTTGTTTCTGTTACAGCCTTTGTTCCATCAGAGAGAACTATTTTTTCTTAGGTTGAGATCACAGTTTGCAGGTCTGCAGAGCATCCCAGAGGCCCAAGATTAAATTTTCTCTTACTAGGAGTGTTAAAAGTGGGGTTTAGTGTTCTTTGTTCAAATAAGGACAAAAGGCTGTGAGCAGCTAAGCTACTAGCAACCCTTACAGAAGTCAGCAAGTATGCATGTGCCTCCCAAGGAACACAGCAAGGTCATGGACTGAATTCTCCTCTCGTCACAAGTGGCTGGTGTCTAGCCAGCCTTCCAGTACACCAAGGAATGAAACATTTCTTCTCTATGTGGCTGCAGCCACCACTGCCATTTTGTACTGACTGACCTCCAGGTACAAGGTTTGTTGCAAAGCTTCTGTGCTGTACCAGGCATGACCAGAGACTCCTGGTTGTGTTCTCAGTTTCCAGGTGCTGCCTCATATCTCCTTACTTCAGAGGCTTAGCAGAAATCATGATTCAGTGGCCACATGCTAGGTGAATTCAAAGACTGAAGCGTTAGCCTGAAACTGAGCCACAGACCATTGGGTGTCAGATGCTTATAATCTCCTATTCATTGGAGGCTTTACATGTGATAGAGGCTGGATATTTTTCAAAGATATGATGTTTAGTTTCCAGATAAAATCTTCTACTGATATGCATGTTGCTATCTATTTTTATCCAAAAACTGAGAAAGTATAAAAGTGTGCAGCATATCTAAAATTACTAAAATGGTCAGCAAATAGATTGAATGAGATGATAGGTCAGAGGTACTGCAGACAGGAGGGGGATAGTGGTACAAGGAAAAGAGTTATCCGATGCTGTGTACTGGGTGTGGGGTATCTGGAGTCTCAGGAGGAGACATCTGAGATTTTGCTGCATTTCTAAAAATTCAAGTTACATGATACATATGGTAGCACCTCTGGTAATACATCTTTAGCAGGAATGTCATAGAAGTGATGCAGTTTTCTCATAAGCTCTGTTAGGTGGCACACAATTTCAACTTGTTGCATTATTAGTGATGCTTACTTGGATCACATGGTTAAAGTTGTATCTGCTATGCTTTTCCATTGCAACACTATTCTCTTCTCCTTTGTAGTTAGAATGTATTTTGTGGGAAGATTTAAATCTGTGCAGATATCTCTTTCCTCTTTAGTTTCAATGTATGCATGTATGTGTATATTTATATTTAATTCTCTCATTTAGTTTTGGGTAATAACTCATTATTATCATCATGTATTTTGATACCCAGACTCTCAGAGTTGGCTAGTAGGAGTCCCTACACTTTTTTTCCAAATAGTTGTACTATTTTATATGTTCCTATTAACTTCTTTGTCCTTTTGACATGGTTCATTATTCTTTGAGTACTTCCTGAGTTTCTACAACACAATATCCCCTATTCTTTTGTATTTTCTCTGCCTCCACCTGAAATTGGCCACTTTGCCAAGGTGCTTTTAATGAAGAATTATAGTTGAACACCGTGATCTTGGAACTAGGTGTGCTTATTGATTTTCTGTATTGTTGTTCACAGCTTTTTAGTAGTCACTTATAAATACATGTACTTATAGGTATCTTTACACATTTGTTTCCTTATATTCTAAACATAAATGTTATTCAAGTATAATTTATATTCAATAAAACGCACTCATTTTAGACATACAGTTAAACCAGTTTTGACAAATGTACACAATCTTGTAACTATGTCCCCAAACAAGATACATTGTCCCAGAAAACGCCCCTGTGCGCCTTTGTATTCATTCATTGTTCCTGACCCCATTGCAGGCAGACACGGATTTCTGCAGCACAAATTGGTTTTATCTGTTCTAAAACTTTATAACAGAAACATATGGTATATGCTTCTTTTGTGTTCAGCTTTCTTCACTCAGCATGTCGACGAGACTCACTCATGTTGTTGCATGAATCAGTAGTTTTTTTCTTAGTATTGCTGGGTAGCATTTCATTGTATGAAGAAACCATATGTTCATGCCATCATCTGTTCGTGAACATTTGGGTTGCATTGAAATTTTGCTATTATAAATCAAATTTCTAGGAATACATGTATAAGTGTTTTTGTGAACATATGTTTTCATTCCTCTTTGAGTAAATTTCTAAAATTTGAAGTGCAGGTCATATGGGAAGTGGATGTTTAGCTTTATAAGAAAGTGCTGAACTCTTTTCCAAAATGGCTATGCCATTTTATATATTCCTACCAACAATGTATGAGTTTCAGTTGCTTTATACCCAACACTTGCTGATACTTGGAAATGTCAATCTTTTTAATTTTAGCTATTTTAGTAAGTGTGTACTAGTATCTTATTACAGTTTTAATTTTCATTTTGTTCATGACTAATCCTGTTGAGAATTTTTTATGTGCTTTTGTCATCATCTTCTTTTTGTTGTTTAAATGTTCTGGATTTTTTTGGAAGTTGTTTGTTTTTTCTTATTGAGTTATGAGTTCTTTTATATTCTGGATGTGAATCCTTTGTGAGACATCTGTATTTAAAATATTTTCTTCCAGTCTTAAGTGCCTCACCTTTCAGTTTTAATTATAATGCCTTTTCACAAGCAAAATTAAAAAAATTGAAGCTCAATTAATCATTTCTTTATTACATATTTGGTGGTTTTGTGTCCTGAATAAAAACACAACTGAATAAGAACTTTGCCTAAGTGAAGGCCACAAACATTTTTTCTCCTATGTATGTTTCTAGAAGTTTTACAGTTTAGCTTTTAGGTGTGTTTTTACAACCCACTTTGAGTTTACTTTCATGCCAACAAAGAGGACAATTATTTTGTATCACACACGTGAACTTTCATGAAAGCTCTGGTAAAGATATTGGATCAAGGAAGATGCCTTACTTCTTAAGCCAAACGAAGTAACTTTGGGATGAAGCCATGGCTGGGGTTTCTTAGTCTGCTGGGTGAAAATGTTTTGAGAAAATGTATGTAGAAATCAAATTCTTGGATGTATCAAATTTGGTTTCATGTAAAGCCAAACAGACTCCTTTATTGTAAAAAACTTTAAATAAACTCCTTTATTTAAAAAAAAAAACCTCCAGAAAAGTGAAAACATAATTAGCCCCAAATCAGGCTGATTTTATGTTTTTTTAATGGTCTTTTCAGGGACTTTATAGCCCAGAAGAGAGAATATTAACTGCACTGGCCCATCAGCACATAAAGTTAAGAGAATGATTTTCTCCACTGAGTAATTTTTAAAAAATTTTTATGGGGAGGCAATTCTATTTCCCGTCTTTCCTTCTGTTTGCCATTTAATGGTGGATATTAGCCAGGTCATCTTTCATTCCCATAAATGCTTTTCTCAGGACTGTTTTTGTATATCATAAACCAGAGTTTTTCAGCCTTGGCTTTATTGACATTTGGGCTGGATAACTGTATTAGTTTGCTAGGGCTGCCATAGCAAAATACCACAGACTGGGTGGTTTTGACAGTGGCAGCTTGTTTTCTCTCAGTTCTGGAGTTTGGAGTCTCAGATCAGGTGTCAGCCGGTGTGGTTTCTTCTGAGGCCTCTCTCCTTGGCCTGCAGCTGGCTGCATCCCTGCTGCGTCCTCACAGGGTGTTTCCTCCGTGCACGCACATCTCTGTCTCCTTTGTGTGTCCAAATACTCCCTTTTGTAAGGACACTGGTCAGAGTGAGTTAGGGCCAATCCTAGTGACCTCATGTCACCTCGATCACCTTGTTAAAGGCCCTGTCTTCAAGTAGTAACGATTTGAGGTACTGGGGTTTGGTCCACGATCTAGCCCATTCCAACAGGCTGCTGTCCTGTACGTTGTCCGATGTTAACAGCATCCCTCACCTTTACTCACCAGATGCCATTAGCACTCCTCGGCTATGACAACCAAAAATGTCTCCAGACTCTGCCATTGTCCCTTGAGGGGCAAAATCACCCTTGGTTGAGAACTCTTTTCTTAAAAACAGGGAAGACATTTTATAATTTGTTTACTTTCTGTCCCAAAGGTTGATATCATTTTGAACCCAGATATTACTTGAACCTGAATCTCAAAACCACATCCTTTCTATTACATCATGTTCTTCCCACAACCTATACATTAAAAAATGTTTAAGTAAATTTGGGAACATAAATTACTGAACACTTATTAAATGCCATAGTCTCTCTCTCTCCCCATCATCTGTCATAATATTTAATTCTCATTAACCACACAGAATTTATTCTAGTTTTCTCTCTTTGCATATTTGTACTGCCCCTTTTTGACAGTAAGAAACCTCTCAGTACATATAAATGTGTGTGTATATGTGTTAACCTCCTGATATGTATCTAATCTCTCATTGCTACTGTCACATCCCCAGATGTGCATGCCCTCCTTGTCCTGCTGGGCTCCAATACCACTAGGTTGCTCCTTTGCATTGACACCCCTTCACAATGTTGTGCCCTGTGCTGGGGTACCCCTGCATAGGTGTCCTCCTCACCTTGCTTGGTGATGACCTCAGCTGGGCTGCCCTCCTTCCAGGAAGACTTCCTTATCCTGCTCAGGTCCTGACAGCTCATGCTGAGCTACCCCTCACACAGAACCTACTTTCCTCCTTTCAAACTCTTGTCATTCCACCTGATGCAACCCTCCAAGCTCTAATCGACCAGTATTAGATTCCTGTACTTGGAATCTAATCCCCTGTCAGTCCCTCTAGCCAACCTCACATGGATGCTCCCCTACCTGTATGGGCCCTGTTAGCTCCTGCTGGTCTGATACCATTTCTGACCCCTCTGACTGGCCACTCTCCTCCCTGCCCTCTTGCATAAACATCTATATACTTCACTCAGCCCCATCTAATGGCTTTGGATTGATTTTTTTTCTTCAGGAAGGGAATACTATAGAGGCAAAAAGACTTTTAAAGAGGGCAAATGGAATGACAAGAATTTGATCAGGAGAGACCTTGTTCAAGTCAAGATTCGCCATCTTTCCCCAGGCTAGCCCCTCCTCCCTTTTCTATTTACAGGGCCATTCTCCTAACCAGCACTAAGCTCTTCTGTGAAAACAAAAAATTATAGTCAGTGAGCATCTGCTAAACACTAGTTAGAAAATTCATTTGTGCATTTTTTTCTCGAGTCATGGGGGTTTCTTCATTATCTTATGTACCTTGAAACCATTGTTTTTGGAGCCGTAAAAGTTTGGGATCATAAAGAAAAAGAAATGTCGTAAGAATGCCAATTCTCCAGTGTCTTTGGCCCCTGGGGTGGGAAGACCAGCTTCATGTTGGACAGGGATGGTATCCTGGCATCAAAAATCCATTTAAACCTTGGAAATCAAATGTACTGATTCCTCTTCCAAGAGCTGTTGTTAATTCATTGTTTCATTAGACGTCCTTGGACTTTGGCTTCTCTTCTGGTAAAGGAAGAATAGCATTTCCCATTGGCCAAGATAAGCAGAGGTCAGTTCAATAAAGAATTTAAAGCCAAGACATGCTGTACTTCTCAGGTGAAAACTTTTATGCAAGTGAAAAGTATTGATTTATTTCTAAAATATTATTATCCTTATTAGAAACACTCCAGAGGGCAAAATACTTTCATTGTTTTGGAAATTAAATGAAAGTACCAGCAAATATTGGCCTAAAAATGTAACTAAGTAGGCCATTTCAAAGACAATTATTCATGTCACCAATATTTGAAATAAAATAATCCTGCAAGAAAGTGAATGTTTGGTTATTTGTGATGGGAAAGTACAGAGACTGGCTTCTTGGTCATGGACTTGAATACAGTTAACAGGAATCTGTGGATGCTTGGAGAAAACCAAATTGACCAAAGTGCTTCTGGAATACTTCTACTTGATAATTATTTTCCCCAACTCTTTTATTCTCTCTTTTAGCAAACAAAATATCAGAGTATTTAAACTTTAAGTTTATGACCTGTAGCTTCAATTTTAAAACATTAATTTTCCTCCTAAGTAGTTGCTTGGCAAAGTTCTCTCTGTATTATAGTGACTTCAATGACTTTAGCAGAACCACATTCAGATGAAGTTATCAGTATTCACAGTTGGCCTGGAAGGCCAGATGATCAGGCCAAGAGCATACCAGATAAGCAGTGCTGGGTTCATGCCTCAGGTCTGCAGAATCTTAGCTGAGTTATTTTCCTCCTTGGGTTTCAGTGTCATTTGCTGAACAGGAGATGAATATATCACATCAGTTTACCTCAGGTAGCTTTGTGCCTCACTAAATAAGGGTGAAAGCAATTTTGGAAAGTCTTCAGTGCTATACTTTAAAAAACACTAATTTATATTCGATTGCCTTTAGGGTGATCTATACTTGTAACTGAAATTATCTTCATTGCCTCATCTACCCCTTTGCTTTTATCATATAGGTTGGAGATTTTGTAGACCCATTCTATTTTTCTGCTACCCTTTTCTACCTTCTCCAGTTTTTCATCAAGCCTCATTATTTCTTCCTCCGTGTTGCATTTCAGTTTTAGTATTTTGATCTCTCATCATTGCTATCAATCCATGTTGAAACTTTTCTTCTTTAGTAATAAGTCAGGAGATAGTTAACAGGAACCATTTTTAGCTTCATTGCTATTTGGAAGTCTCACTTCACAAAAGAGCCCTTCACTGACCAAATTTTGACTAAATGTCCCCAGTAGAAAGCAATATAAAGCTTTTGTGCCTTTTACATGGACTCCTGTTTTAGTGCAGGCATGCTGGGAACACGTTAACTTGCATAGAAGTAGAACATGGTATCTGGTGTTGTGGCTACACACTGTGTACAGAAGAGACGCAGGGGAGATGTTCTCCCAAGAATTGGCACTGTCCCATTGTTCCCTCACAAACAAGGTGAGACACTCAAGGGGATGTTATTTGAAAATCTGGAGTGGGAACTGGCACTTAGGAAATCTGTTATCAGGAAACAGAGACTCGGGAGTGAGTGGGGTCTAGACCCTGAGAGAATGACTGTTAAGAGCTGGTAATGTCTCCAGCCGGGAAGGGGGCTGGGTATACAAGAGTGTGCCAGGTGTTAAGAAACAACTAGATTGGAGGTAGCGACCAGGCTGTTGAATCAGAAAGAAGCCAGGTTATCAAACTGGGGGAAATAGTCTAGCACCGTCTTTAATTCTTGCCAAGCTTGGTGAATTTGAGTTGAAGCTTATTAAATCATTTTAGCCTAAAGTGAAATTTGTCTCAAAAATCAAATTGTTGCTGTGGCTAATTTATCTATGGAAAAGGTGTTCTCCAGAGGCTGGGAAGGAGGTAAGGCTGGCCTACTGACAGCAGCTTTGTCAGGAGAAGAAAACTGGCTTTGAAATCAATGTGTCTGCATTCCAGTTCAATCTCATCCAACACTGTAACTGAGCAAGCTGTTGATTTTTCTGAGAATCCGTTTTCTTTTCTATAAAGTGGGTGTGATATTGTTTATGTAATAAAGGTTATTATAAGGCTTAAGTAAAATGATACATAGTTTTGGGAACTATACTAAGCTATATATTCATTGATATTCTCACAGATTTTAAAAATAGTATTTCTACTACTTTCATGTGTGAGAAAAGCAAAGAGGCTAGAAAAAATTTTGAAACTATATGCAATGCTGTTTCTTGGTTCAACATACTCCTTTTAGGAGTCAGTTTCTTAAACAAAATTAGTTTTTTGGGCTTTTTTTTTAGCAAATACTAACAAGTTATTCTTTCATTCAACAAATATTTATTGAGCCTCTACTATAGGTAAGGCACTGTTCTAAGGTAAGGCTTGGGATATTTCATACATATCAAACAAAAATCAAACAAAAATCTCTGTTATATTGGAGCTGACATTCTGATGGGAGAAGGTAGACTATAAACGATGAGCATAATATACTTCATATATTAGAATGTGCTAAGTGTGATGGAAAAACTGAGAGGTGGAAGTTTAAAAGGAGTAGCCAGAGTAGGCCTCACTGAAAGATGGTATTTGCAGGAGGACTTGTGGAGGTGAGTGAGCCATGTGGGTGTTTGGGCGCAGAGGGCTGGGGGAGGAGGGAGCGCCAGTACAAAGGCCTTGAGGTGAAGCTCCTCTGCCCTGTTTTAGGGCGGGTGTTGGAAAACTGTACCCACGGGCCAAATCTGACCCACCATCTGTTTTTGTCAACGAAGTTTTATTGTTGACAAAACACAGCCATGCTCATTGTTTACATGTAAAGTACGGTTTCTTTTGTGCCAGGAAAAGAAGTTGAGTAGTTGCAATAGAAATCTTATAGCCTTCAAAGCCTTAACTATTTAACATTTGAAAAACTTTACCAAACACATTTGCCGACCCTGCTCTAAAGACCAGTGCTGGACGGAGTGAAAACAACAACAGCAACAAATTCCTACTTTTGCTTGTTTGTGAGGGAAGGGATTTAAATAAAAAAAATCACTTATTCATTATGTTTCTTTATGAGTTTCTTTTCAACTTACTTAGATTGTATCTAGAGAAAACATATTATTAATACATAGATTCATTTCTGAACAGAACAGACAAGGCATCCTACTGCCTTATCATTTTTGTTTTTCTGAATCGGGGCAATCATGCTTTTATTTATTCTTTTAATTTTGTTTTTGAAAGAAAATAGTCAGCCTTTTTGCAAAGAACATTAAAAAACAAAGGGTGACCTGAGTGCGATACCAGGCAAAATCCAACAGGTGGCTGTATTTCTCAAAGTTTCAAAACCAGACTGCCTATTGCGTGCAAATTTCCACCTAAGTTTGCAAGTTACTGCACATTAATTCTGTAATTCTAGGATCAGTTTTATGGCAAAGGGCTAAGCAATGGGAAGCAGGAGAGGTCATCACATAACCAGAGATTATTTCATTGACTTTATACAGATTAGTGCTTCTGTTGCTCACTCAACAGATTCATAGCCAGTATTTATCCATATCCTGAGTCCGGTTAGCACTGTGTGGTGCCCTCTTACATTAAATAGAAAATAGACAGAATAGTTGAGAATCTGTAACTAGAGATGTTGAGTAGAGTTCTGGATGCATAATAGCGTTGAGTGAATTTCAAAGTTATTTGGTCCCTTGGAGTGATTTAATCAGTAAGACATTAGCAGTAATTTTACTTCATATCTGAGGAGGTTTTATACAGGATATTGATAAAAGTCTTTAATTTTTATCAGGAGGTTTATACAAAATATTATTATTAATTTCTCTTCTCTCAAATATTTTTTTCACATTGTATCTTATCTATCAGAAAATGTGTGCATAGATCTCATCTCAACAGTTTTGAATAATCTCTACGTGATTGCTTTGACCCTGTTGTTTAGAAGATTTCGAGCTCATTCTTATTCTTAGCACCGGCACACGGACATCTGAAGCCGTGTCATGCCCTGACGTGTCTCCGGGTATTTTCTCCTGAATGTTTCTGTGCTTGTGTTTGTCTCCTACCAATGCCATTTCCAAAATGAAATCGAGTTTTACTTCAGGTTCTTGACTTAAACTCTTTTTTTCAGGTTGGCATATATTTTTTTTTTTTTTGTCAGATATTGTCTTTGCAGTCCTTATAAAACAATGCTATCCCCAGGACATTATTTTGATGTTATAAGTCAATATGCAAAAAATGAAATTCAGCAATTTATATATTATGTACAAGACATCGTGTTAAAAGTTTAGTATATGAAATTCTCACCTAACATGAATAAGGGACTCATGGATGGGGTCAGGGGGAGGTGGGGTTGAGGGTGCGAGGTAGGGGTGGGGGTAGGGGGGGTAAGTGGTGGTGGGAAAATGGAGATGACTGTATTTGAACATCAATTTAAAAAAAGTTAAAAAAAATTCTCACCCAGGAAGGTTATAATCAAATGTGAAATATAATAAGATATGACAATTTCTATGCTACAAGTCAAAATAATCTCTTCCCTACTTACTACATTGCCAGATACCCACTTTCATATTATTTCCTTTCTACAGAAAGTGAAGAGCTGTTTGTGGACACGAGAAACATTTTCAGCCTCTGTATCTGCCTCAGATGCGTGCCCCTGTTTCCAGAACATCCATGACAAGTTACCACTGAGCCCCCATGCGCCTCCCTGCCCCTGGGCCTGAAGGATTCATTCTGAACGAGTTGTATTATCCATACGGTGGGAAAGAGGTTTCTACATTTTTTAGTCTTCAAAATACTATAGTTTATACTCACGACTTTGTCTAACATACAATTTGAAAAAGTACAAAGAGTAAAACAATCAAGAGCCTGTTTAGAGAAGGTCAATGGAAAAGATTACAATTTCTTCTCAGGATTAAAAGACACTGGCTGAACTGGAAGAGAAGTTTCCATATTTATAGCAAATCCAAAAAGCGAATGGGACTTCTGTTGTTTACTAAAGGTTTACTCATTAAAGCTTAGGAAAGTAATAGTCATGCAGTAATTCGACAAACATTTACTTAATGCTTTTTATGTGTCAGGCACTCTGGTAAATGATGATATAATGATAAAAAGCAGATATAATCTCTGTTTTCACTGAGCGTATTAGTTTTCTATAGCTGCTATAACAAATTACCACAAACTTTGTGGCTTAAAACAACACAAATTTATTATTTCACAGTTCTGGAGGTCAGAAGTCCAACCTGGGTCTCACTGGGCTAAAATCAAGATGGGAAAAGGTGACATTGCTTCCTGGAGTCTCTAGGGCAGAATCTTATCCTTGCAGGATTCAAAGGCTGGGCTTGTGGCCCCCTTTCTCTACTTTCAAATCCAGCAATGTCCTGACCCTTTTATTTTATTTTTTAATATATATTTATTGATTTGAGAGAAAGAGAGAGAGAGAGGTGAGGGAGAAACATCTATTAGTTGCCTTCCATATGTGCCTTAACAGGGGAATGAACCTGCAGCCTAGGTACGGGTCCTGACTGGAGATCAACCCCCCAACCTTTTGTTGTGCTGCATGATGCTCTAACCATCTAAGCCACACCAGCCAGGGCTGTTCTGACCTTTTCTATGATCACAGATGGAAAAAGTTCTCCACTTTTAAGAACTTATATGATTAGATTAGACTTACCTAAAAAATCCAGGGTGTTCTTGTCATCTCAAGCTCTGTACCCTTAATCACATTTGCAAAGTCTCTTTTGCCTGGTGAAGTAATATATTCACAGGCTCTGGGATTAGGGCATACACATCTGAAGTGACATTATTCTTTCTGCCTATTATATGGAGTTTACAATCTCAATGCCAACAGGACAGGCAGGTGACCGAAATGAGTGAGGTCAGTGGATGAAGGCAGGAGGGAACTGGAGTGTTCACACTGATTGTGAACACATGTGGAAGCTGGCTCCGTGTTGCCACATCTTATCCTATTTCAAGAAAAAACAGAAATCTGGAGTATGCAAAATATACCAGTTTTTAAAATGTGAGCAACTGTCTTAGGTTGACTCCCCAGACGCAGACCCTGAGTCAGAAATTGGTATGTAAGTAGTTTACTTAGGAAGTCCTCCCAGGGAAACCGGGAAGGGAGTGGGAGAATCAGGACCAGAAAGGGGAAAAATCCCAGTAAGGGTGCAATCTCAGGCAAAGTCCTATAACCTGATCCCATGGGAAAATTCTGGAGCATAAGTCATATCTCATACCCCCACACAGAGCAAGGGAGCTGGGGCTTTCATAAGTGTGCACTGCTCAGCCAATGGTTAAGAGAAACAGACACCTGAGGGGTATACACACTGTCTGGCATTACTTGGAAGATCGTGAACAACAGTGCCGGTGTTGTGCTACTCAGCCTGATCATTCTAATACCCCTAGATATCAGAGTAACAACAATTGTTAAAAGCATCTGTGTGGTTAGATGAGCATTGTAGTTCTAAATGCCCCTCTAATCTAGGGAAGTGTGCACAGGAGATGGCAATAATTTCAGTAAGATGTCATAGGTTAGCCAGTTGAGCTCACGTGTTCTTATAGGGCGGGCATGGCTAGTAGACCTGGCTAGTGTTGATGAGAAAAATTTATTCCACTCTCTTTGGTCCTTCCTTGGAAACCACTATCCATTGCCTGAGACTATATCTGACACTTGATTCTGCAACTAAAAAGAATGTCATTAGCCCCTTTGATACAGGTTTATGAGGTAATTTGTCTTCCTTTGGAATGTTAGGGATTCTGTGTTTTCTAGGGGTCATGAAGAAGACGCTGGTTTTTATTTATATATCTTCCAAAGCACTGGAAGAGTCCAGATGCATTAGAAAATTGTCACACGGTAATTAAGACATTGGGGTACATTGATGACTTTTTTCAGAACTCAAAATAAGTCAGTTGATATTTTTTTTGAATTTAAGGGTATTTGCAACTCTTTTGTCATTCCTTTCTGTAAGATTTTTGTAGGAATTTTGAGGATAAATAAATTTGGTGAACCCAATTAGTTACAAGTTAAGCTACTTGTAGGTCATTTTTGGATGCCCTGAAAAGGATGGAAATGATATTAGAAAGTAATAGTAAGGCAGCTGAAAATTTTGGAAGCCAATATTTTAATTATAATATTGTTTACAGAGCTGAATGCAATTGGAAAAAGAGCAGTCGACTCCATCATGCATGAGGGAACATGTGGTATTACTCTAGGGATAATGTCATGAGTCCTATTAAGGAAAGATTATATGACTGTGCAGGGAAGGCTTTGGCTCAGCTGTGGTTGTCAACTCTTAGCCCTGCCACAGTTACAGCCTCACAGTATTCTAGATGTTGCAACTACAAGTAGTTGCCCAACTAAACAATAGGTTCCATATGGGCACATTTGCCTTGTGGAGTTCACATCACAATTTTTCATTTAAAAAAATTCTTTTAATTTGTTTAGTACACCAGCACCATGTACTAAAGGCTACTAGTGCATTAATTTAAAGGCCAGCTCGTAAAAAATAAAAGAGTCATAAATATTTGTTAAATTCCTACCAGTTTTCCATGAGGTCAATAACTTGGATTTGTTTTTAGAGAGCGTTGTTGTGTAAACTGCACATATAACTTGGTAGCACCTCTTACCGTATGTTTTATCGTCACATTATCATGTGTTAGGTCTCGGATATCATCTGCAAAACAATGGTGGAGACAGAGGTGACGTAGTCAAGCACACATGGGTATAGGCTACTTATCCAAAAGTGGTGATGGGGTCCAAAGGACCCTCATTTGGAAGTGGGGAGACTTGGTTGTGGTTTTCTAGTGTGTGAAGATGCATGAGCATCCTGGCCCCTGTGTATCTATCTTCTCATCTCCAAAATGAGGGTTTAAACTTAGATAACTTCCGAAGTCTTTTCCAGCTCTGACGTTTTGCTCCATTTTCAGACTAGGGACAGATCAGGATGGCATCGCTGTCTCCTCCCTTGCTCAACTGATTTACCCTACACTTTGGCCATTTCCCTTCTAAACTTGAAATCCAAGCTTTAGAAATCCTAGCTGTTTGGAAGTGGCTGGACCCTGTAAAGGGAGTTACTAGAATTTCTCCTAATCAGTCAAGCAATTTGTTCCACCAACTAACCCCACAGAATTCATTTTTGTGTTTCCATTCCTTTCATTTTGACTCTGGGGCAGTGAAGAAAATTGCTCCCGAGATACCAGCCGAATTTCATTTCTCTGGCCACTTTCAGCTGGTGGTCCTGAGAGGGAACAGGGAGGAGCTGACAAGTTGGTCTCTGGAGCACAAGGGTTGTATGGCTCCTTCTCCCTGCAGCATCCAGACTCTACTGGACAGACCCTGGTGAAGGCTGTACACTGGGGTCAGGTGTTAGGACCACTCCTGTCTTTAGAAATCGGGATGTTCTTTTCTGAGAGAGCACTCTTTCTTTCCTGGACTTCAGGGCTTGTTTAAACAGTTCAAAACAACTCATACTAATTACATGTGTCATTTGTTTTTTCTCCCTTATTTCTTTGATTCTGTATTTGTGCTAGAACAATTTGTAAGCTCCTTTAGAAGCTGATATTTCTTCTTTCTATGAAAGAAATTCTGTAGCCTGTAGAGGATGGGGAAGGAAGGGAGAAGAGGGGGAAATGAACCACTTCCACTTCCTTGCTAGGTCCCCTTCTTATTGTGGAGATTTATACAATATTATGAATGACATGTGGGGAGAGGACATGGGAAGAGACATCTATTTTTCTCTCAAATGCTATAAAAACACATATTTTTGTTTAAAGAGTCATATATAGTTACAGGAGAGTGAGTATAACTCAGAGAATCTAGGTTTTATGGCCTTGACTCTGTATGTGGGCATGCTCCCCTTTGGCCAGGTGTCAGAGGGTTATGTGGGGCTGTCTATCCCAAGAGCCCAACACAGTGGCTCAGCACCTATTTCCTGTCCATTGACTCATTCTAATTATTTACTAGACTCAAAAAACAAGCAAACAAACAACCAAAACAAAAACCCAACCCATTCAACTGAAATGAAAATCATTCTCAATTTTGAGATTGTGTGAAAGGGACACCTACCCCAAGGTGACGTAGAAGAGCTTCATGGGGAGACGTCTTTTGTATCTCAGGGTTTCTTAACCTTGGCACTATTGACATTTGTCCTGGATAATTCTTTTATTGGGGGAGATGCAGGAGTGCCCTGTGCATTGTAGGACATTTGGCAATTTCCTTGGTCTTTACCTACAAGATCCTAATAGCATTCCCAGCTCTCAAAGTTGGGACAATAAACAACATCTCCAGATATTGCCAAATGTCCACTAGGAAACATAATCCTCCTTGGTTGAGACAACTGCCTTATATGAAATAATTCTTTGTTTTACACCATTCTATCACATTTGACATAATGGTCTCTGCTACATGGAAGCAAGTCAATTTGCCCAAAACCAATTTGACAAAAGCTGACAAAAGTCAATTTCACCAAATGTCATTTCCAAAAGATCAAAGCTAAATGATCAATTTACCAAATTTATCATATTTACTCAATTCATGAAAATTTGTTTTAAGGAATTTTCTTCCTGAATATGTTAAATGCATTTTCAAGAAAAAAATATTTTTAAGAAATGTATACTCAAATTTTTGGAAGATATTTAAAAATATTATTCTTAAACATGTTTCTGGAAAGTCAACAAAACAGATAAATGTAGCAAACTGTTTTTCAGTAAATTGGTTTTCAGAAAAGTGATGTCAAGAAACTGACTTACAGTTCTATCATCTCTGTCCCCATGGGGAGTCAGAGGGTGCCTGTCCTTGGGAGTAGCCCAGTGATCACGAAGGTAACTCATTAGACATGTTAAGAAGGTACATCTCTTGAGAAGAATAAAACAACAGGTATGCCAGTGTCACTGCTCTTTGTAGCAAAGAGAATGAAACGTATTTCATCTTGGGTAAAGGTTTTATACACTGGTTCACAAAGCAAGCATTTTTTATTCTGTTCAGACTTGTGCCATTTTTTCTCTTCTTTTTTTAATTTTTGGTTTAATCTTTATTGTATTTGTTTTCCATTACCATTTTCCCCCCTTGCACCCACCCTCCAGCAATCATCACACTATATTTTTGCATTAATATCATACTTCCTGTGCCTACATTAAAATAGTAACTTGGCCTTTAAGCTGAGGTAACATATAGTACCTACCCAGATGGAACTCTCCTTTGTTTGACATCTTCAATGGACACAATTCTTATAATTTTTCCATATTAGTTATAAAAGCAGCATGAGTTTGGAGGTGGGCAAGAAAACAATGCTGAGAGCACCTATTGTATCTCAGTTAATGTGCAGAGGTTTTATTTGGGAAGTTTATTGGGGGGAGGAGAAGTATAGTTGAAAAATGTAGGGGAGGAAAAGAAAAACATTCTAAGACTCTTTATGTCCTGTAGTACCCCTAAAGCTCCACCATTTTATTTATTCCTTTGGGTTAAATAGCAAGATTGAGAAGAGCAGATGGAAGAAAGCATGGTCTCTGAAAAGGGAGCGACATTATTATTATTTCTAAAACCTCACCAGAGTTGGTTTTTTTTTATTTGAGACAGAGAGAGAAAGAAACATTGATCATTGGCATCCCCTACATGCCCCAACTGGGGATTGAATCCACAACCTAGGTATGTGGATTCAATAATCAAACCTGCAATCTTTTTGGTGTGCAGGATGACACTCCAACCAACTGAGGCACCCTGCCAGGGCAGTAGAGACATTATATAAAAGGTGGAAGGATTCAGGGGATGCCACTTGATTTGAGTATACTTTATGCTCAAGTAAGGCTGAATGTTATCAATTTACCTAGATGTCATCTTAAAGAATACTGTCAGAGGGGTTATAAGCATACCATGTGAATGGTGAATGATTTGCCAATGCGAATGGATTCAGGTCGGGTACCCTGGGATCATAAAACCTGGTCAAAAAACTCTCTGCTTGGGTTGCTGGAAGTTAGAGGTGTCAGTCAGCAGGCATGAGTGCCAGAGGCAGGAAGGGAGCGAACATTTCAATAGAAAGTATAATACATAAGTTCAGGTCAAATCCTTTCTTGTCATATTGAGTTCTTGTTTTTTAAACTAAGGTTAGCCTGGCTGGTAAAACTTAGAGAAGATACTTTTTGATGTTGAATATTTATGTATTTATTTATTTAAATATTTTTTAAATTTTAATTGTTGCTCAAGTACAGTTTTCTGCTCTTTACCCCCATCCCAGCCCACACTCCCAGCCCTCCCCTCCTCCCTCCCATCTCCACCTCCTCTTGTTACTGTCCATGTGGCCTTTATACTAGTTTCTGCAAACCCTTCCCCCCTTCCCCTGAAATTCCCTCCCATCTCCCCTCTGGTCACTGCCAGCCAGTTATCAGTTTCAGTGTCTTTGGTTGTATTTTGCTTGTTTGTTTGTTTTGTTGATTAGATTCCTGGTAAAGGTGAAATCATATGGTATTTGTTTTTTACCACCTGGCTTATTTCACTTAGCATAATGCTTTCCAGTTCCATCCACGCTGTCATGATGATGTTTGAATATTTATTGATTTTATAACTCAACAGCATGTTACATGATAGGAAATATGCTGTTGATTTTCTTCTATCTTTTCTTTCTGATCAGCTTAGACTCAGCTTCAGAATCCTTCTCATCATGCTACTTTCAGCAGTCACTACCAAATAATTAGAGTTGGCACATGAGTTAAAGCTTGCTTGTTATCTCTGATCTTGCAGGTCAAGATGTATAACTATTTTTACTAAGTTATCCTCTAAGAAATCTTCATATTATAGCACTCACAGAATTTGGGACAAACCCAGATCCTTGCCTCGCTAGTGCCACTTTTTGACATGGACTTTGCAGTATACTTGGCTGGAGATTAAATAGCCTAGAAGCTTTCCCCTAATGTAGCACATTGTCTCATTCTTTCACAGAACTTTGAAAATTCAAATCTTTTATTTGAAGGCAGAGAACTTTAAGCACCCCGTAAGTACTTGCTCATTTGATTTTCTATACATTCTTACATTGTCACCACTGAAAGTATGGTTCTGTACAACTCAATACCTATTTTATTTATTTCTAAAAGTATATTTATTAGCATTGGGGACAGAGAAACAAAGGAAGGGTTTAGGGTAGAAAAAGCAACAGGAGAGAGCCTACATGCTTTGGTTCTCTAGAAACGTTATAGAAAGGAAGTGAGCCGTGGCGGGGCTGCTGTTAGCTCCCTGAAAAGTCGGAGAAATGGAGGCCTCGGAGACAGGATCAGTGAGTAATCCCAGGACAAGCTGCCACTATCCGTGTCTCCCCTGGTTGCAAGTCTCATGGGAACCCTTAGCGTTTAAGAGAGAAAAGTAAAGATGCACCCCTGAGGGCAAGGGATGGCCTGTGTGTGCCCCAGAGGAGCCTGCTCAGTTCCCATTTTAATTAGAGATCCAATCTCTCATGTTTCACTCTTAAGGGGAAGTCAGAAAGCTCACCTCAGTGCGCAGAAGTAGAGTTCAACGCCATGGGGTTATTCTTATGCAGCGCTGGAGCTCTTCTCCCACACTACATTGCCTTGTTGTGTTTGGCTTTACAAAGGCCAAATTTTTAGGAACTTAGAAAAATAGCCTTTATCAGCTACAATGATGTTGAAATCTCTCTTTGAAATAAAATTTATAACTTTGGCCAAAATAGATAGACCCTTGCCTTTCTCATTCTTATATTCCATGTTTCCTCAACTGCCTTTGAAAATTTTCTTAAACAAATCAACTGTACTTGTCCATTTTGTAATCTTTTTGAAAGAAGGTCAAAACCTTCTGTATTTTATACACATATTCATTATATATACAAACATAACATTTACAACTTGTGGGAGTTACAGTAATTGTGTTCTCAGTACTTTAGCTACTGCCTCACCATCTGTCCAGTTATTTCTTTGCTCAAGACACAAGCACTGAACTTCTACTGAGAGCCAGGAACTGTGCCAGGAGAGACAGGAAAGATGAACAGGGAGACCGTGGCATTGTTCCTTTGTTGGCGGATGCAGGACCATGTCAGTGCTCTTTCGCTACAACAACAGCAGCCCAGTTCTCATCTCTTAACTTAGGAAATAGAAAATTAGTTTGTGTCTCCTGCGCAGAAAACAGTTAATATTATATTTTAGTAGCTTTAGATTCCATTATTTAGGTCATGTTGTTGGACTATATTAGTATTAGTCTCTTTACTAAAATCTGTTATATTCTTATAAATGTTACTGTTAAGCCATATTCTTTCTTTCCTGAACTTGTATTGATACAATTGATTTTATTCTAAGTATAGGTTATTTTATTCTTATAAGACTTCATGACAGTATCAGTCATATTTTTGAGTCCAGAGAGAATGTTTTGAATTTATGTCCTGTTGATACAGATCTCCAAAACACTGGCTTTCTAAACATTATGTTAGCATGCATTTGCCTTCACATGAATCGCTGATAAACACATGGACAAGGACAAGGCCAAACACAGCCTTAAAGTGCAGTATCTCTTCAGTCAGGCACAAATCCCCTTCACTCTGCCAAAACCTAGCTTACATTTCTTCAGCTTATCTATAAACTTATTTCTAGAGAGCTTGTCAAATGTTTTAAGATGTTCTCCCTTATCTACAAATTTTGTTCCTTTAAATTGTAAATAAAATTACTCTTGAATAACTTCAGTTTAGATAGGCCATTTTCAGTTCTTATGATGGAGCAAAATGTGGAAAGTATCTCTCTAAGAAAGATAAATTAGTCCATGCATATGACACTGGATTGCAGATGGACAGACAAGAAAAAGAAACACAGGAGGGGAAGCCATTAACACCGTCAATGGGATAGTCAATGAAAGCCCCAGCTAAGGTGTAAGAAGTAAACATGGGAAGGATGGGAGAAATCCAATACATATTGGAAGGAAAGATCAATATAACTTTTTTTAAAAAAAGTTTTATTTATTTATTTTTAGAGAGAAGGAAAGGGAAGGAGAAAGAGCAGAGAGAAGCATCAATGTGTGATTGCCTTTCATGTGACCCCTACTGGAGATCCACAAGCCAGGCATGTGCCCTGACTAGGAATTGAACTGGCAACCCTTTGGTTTGCAGGCTGGCACTCCATCAACTGAGCCACATCAGTCAAGTCAATAGGACTTCTTAATTTTGCGGGGAATTCAAGGACAACTCTGGACACCCAAAATGAAGATGTTTGGAGGGCTATCTAATATTCTAATATGCACAGGTTGTGTAAAGAGTGGTTTTTATTCTGTCTTTTATAACATATATTATGTAGCATTTGGTATACAACAGGAGAAAATTATCAATGTCAATTTAATTTGAAATAACAGGGAGTAAAGGGGAGAAAACTGTACTTGAACAATGATTAAAATAAAAAAAGAAATAATAAGTATAAAGACATAGTCTATTCTTTCATTCATGACGCATCACTTCACACCACTCCTCTTAGTCCCCCCCCACCACTCCCCTCATTCCTAGCTCTTCAAGATGTTTAAGTCAAGTGAGTTCACAACTCAAAATGCATGATAATTGAAATCTGGGCAAGAGGTTAAGATTAGAGATGGTGGAGAATGTAGGGAATCACACAGGATGAGAAACAGAGGACTGTCATTTCAGAGACTGTCATTTCAGCGAGGGGAGTAAAAGAAAGAGAGCTGAAACAAAGGTTAATTGGTAGGGGAGGTAGGAAAAACAAAATGTAATGAAAGGAATCTGATACATTGTCTAGCTTTGCGCAGTGGCAGTCTCATAGCCAATAAGGTTTATCCAAGACACGCTTATTGCTCGTTGAAAACCAATACATTGCCTTCCGGTAGCAGAGAATGGTCAAATATACAAATGTTACTCAAATGAGATAATTTGGATTTGTTTAGAATGATACTGGTAACTTTATAGCTTAATTATCATAGATTTGAAAGGATAAATAACAAATTACAATACATGTTTGTTAAACAGGGAAGTGGATTATAGAGACAAGTATATTGACAAGAGGTGCATTTAACTGCTTATATTGTTAGATGGGAGAGATGTGAGTGTGTTTCAAGACAGGAGGGAAGAGGATAATGTAGAAAGGGAGGCTGAAAGCACTGGCGTGTTTTCTTGTAATGTTAACTGCAGGAAAGGCATTTGTGGGGATGAGCAGAGCTGGGTTAAAAGAACAAGAGGAAATCTTATCTTTAGGACTGTGGTGGCTTCTTCCTCTGAGACTGGGTGAGAAGGATAAATATAAAAAGGGCAGCAGATTCAGATAATGCTAGAACTTCTCAAAAGTAGTTCTACTAATTTGAAGTTTAATATTCCAGCATTCACATGCTCATCTCCTTGTTATGTTCATTTAAGACTTGGATAGTTTATCCTCTGGGTGATGATTAATTCCCTTAAACTCCCCTTCTCCACGCCTTCTGAAAACTCCATTACAGATAGGTATGAATGGGGAGCACAGGCAGGGTCCCCTTTACCTGGACTCATTTACTTTAGGGTTCCAAATATGAGGTTGTTTAAGGGGAGCTTCCTAACCACGAATAATTGTCCCGCCAGTGAAGTAGAGAACCTGGCCTTTCACCTTTAAGAGCTTATCTTTTTGTTTTACTAAGTGTTTTTTAAAAATCCAAATTTTTTTTGGAGTTTTCACCTTTTAAGATTGGCCACAAGTTGTTGTTATTTTATTAAACATTTACTGAGGACAGCATCACTCTTAGAACATTTTCTTCCTTTGTTTCTTTTTCCCATAGTTTCCTTTTTTCATTCTTCCTTCGCATCTTCCTTCTTTCTATAAATAATGAGTCCTTATGGCATCACAAATACTATGTGAGGCTGGGGATACAAGCATGAATATGAATGCTCAGGTACCTCATAGTCTAAAGAGGCACATGGATATCAATTCAATAATAGCATAATGAAGTAAATAGTAGCTGTGCTAGATCAACACACTAAAGCTCAGGAGTCTTACTTGTGGGTAAGAAAGAAGGGTGATGCCATTCAGCACATACAGCAATACTTAAAGAGAGGAAGCTTGAGAGGAAAGTCCTAGCAGGTAGTCTTGGCAGTCAGAAGGTAGCTGTCATAAGGTAGAAAACCACTAAAGCCACAGAATATGTTTGGGTCTACCCTGAACACAGGAATGAGTGGGTAGACAGATTAGAAACCACAATGCCTAATTCTTGAGCTTCAGTGTTTTTGCCGCCTACCAGTGAGCAATGGGCACACACTGGTATGTGAGTCTAACCCACAGCTAGGATACAGCTTTTCAGTAAGTTCTGTCTCTACTCTCAAACAATAGTATCATAAATTTTCCAAACTAATTTTGGAAGCCAGAATAACCCATTTAAATCATTTTTAACTGGAAGGGTTTAGATCTAATCTCAGTTAATAATGAACTTCAAATGGGATGTTGTCTTTCCTTTAGTACTTACCCAAATAAATATGGATAATTTATATTTTGATTTTTCCCCATGACTCTCACTGTTAGGATCCTGGAATTATTATTATTATCTTTTAAAAGATTTTATTTATTTATTCTTAAAGAGGGAAGGGAGGGAGAAAGAGAGAGAGATAGAGAGAGAAACATCAATGTGTGGTTGCTGGAGGCTGTGGCCTGCAACCCAGGCATGTGCCCTGACTGGGAATCGAACCTGCAATGCTTTGGTTCGCAGCCTGCACTCAATCCACTGAGCTATGCCAGCCAGGGCCTTGGACCGTGGAATTATTGTCAGTGGCAAAACACAAAAGGGGAAAGAGAAGACTGGGACTGGGAAAATGAATTTAAGTCCAACTTTTTCTTACTAAACACTTCCCTTCTGTACAATTTTATTATTATTTTCACAGAGCTATTAAATGTCATGTTTGTAGTAAATGTCATTAAAATCCAGAGGCAAATTAGAAAAATAATGTCTGACATTAATAAGAAAATATCTGCCTAGAACTACACAAGCTGGTGGAAAGAGAATTCTCTGTACCACCACCCCTTCACGTGCTCCCAACTCAACACCCATCCTTAACCCTTCCTCTCCACAGGGACTTCTGGTGACACTGCACTTAACCAATGAAAGACAATTGTCTCCCTGTCTTAGAATTGTATTAACTACTTTAGTTGTAAAGAAAGAACAGTTTATCTTTCCAAAAATGTTCTGCTTAGTACATGATGCAGACCATCCCCCAGAACGGTGACCTGAGAAACGGCACGTGATGTGTAGCAGTGCATTCTCTCTAAACGTCAGCAATGTGCCAGCCGGTACTGACATGATAGAATCTGAGTACTCTAATTGTAGAAGCTTTTTAAGGGGAAAATTTTTGTTCCAAACCCACATTAACCTACAGTGAGAAATGATTTTAGATTGTTTTCAAGAGGTTATTTCAATGTTCAGATGCCCTGTGTAATGAAAACAATTAGGTCACAACATTGTTGATGAAGTTCCTCTGGGAATACTGATCTGATTGTGTTGCACATCATCCCAGGTTTAGAAATACCTAATATACTTCTTTTCTAAAGATTTTTTTAAAAGATTTTATTTATTTATTTTTAGAGAGGGAAGGGAGGGAGAAAGAGAGAGAGAGAGAAACATCAATGTGCAGTTGCTGGGGGCTGTGGCCTGCAACCCAGGCATGTGCCCTGACTGGGAATCGAACCTGCGATGCTTTGATTCACAGCCCGCGCTCAATCCACTGAGCTACGCCAGCCAGGGCTATACTTCTTTTCTATTAGATCGTTGCTTGCCTACAAATTCATTTCAATAATGATTGTACTTAATTGTTTTAATTCTTTCTTCAGACCAAGAATTATCATAAACCTTTGAAGTAGTAGGGGAAAAAGATAAATATTTAATACTTTGTCTTTTCCAGGGACTTAAAAATAACATATCTTAATATATGTGTTTCATCCTTTTTGATAATATGTAATTTATTAAGCACCTACTATGTGACATATCCTTTGCTGAGAATATTCCATACTGTCTCTAAACTTTTCAACAGCCTTTTAGAGGTGAAGTAGCTCAAATTATGGCAGAGATAGATGATGGCAGAGCATCCAAGGTCCATGTTTTAACTAGATCAATTTAATATATCCTGTGTAAGAAATAATGACTTCACTTAGTTTTCTGCTCACGTGTACAACATTTTTCCATCAGAAACATCAGCCATTAGACTACATTAACTGTCATTTAAAATCCAGAAGCAAATTATAAAAATTACATCTGAGTTTAACAAGGAAATTTCCGTTTAGAACTGTACAAACTGGTGGAGAGGGAATTCTCTATACTACCACCACATGGTCCCACAGATATCTAGTGAAAATACACTTATCCAATGAAAGATAAGTGTTTCATTGTCTCTATGAGAAGGCATACACCTACTTTAAATGATGCCACCCCCCCAACAAACCAGTGACTCCTCAGGTAGCTGAGAATCACTGCCATCTAGACATCTTCACAGCCTGATGCTTCTCTAATTAATTATGAGCCTATATAAAAAGGGTCACCTGAAAGACATTTATATACATCCATAAAATTACTACTGAGAATGTGATTCATTACAATTTTGTGTTTCTTAAGAATCATTTGGGCACATTCTTCTTAGAGTTCAATTCTAGAAATATTTGTCTTCTCAATGAAATAAATGACAACATTTAAGAATATTAACAGCCTTGGCCAGTGTGGTTCAGTTTGTTGGAGTGTCATCCTGTAAACCAAAAGGTCATGGATTTTATTTGGTTAGGGCACATGCCTAGGTTGCAGGTTCAGTCCTCGGTCGGTGGGGTGTATGAGAGGCAACCGATCAATGTTTCTCTCTCACATCAGTGCTTCTCTCCCTCTCTCTCTCCCTTTCTTCTCCTCTCTCTAAAAATCAATAAGCATGTCCTTGGGTGAGGATTAAAAAAAGAATGTTAATAACAAAATAACTCAGAAGAAAATAGCATGAAGTGTGGTGATGTTTTTATCAAGATGGAACCCAGTCATATTTATACTTTGCTTTGTGTCTTGGCTCTCAGAAAATTCAGATTTATATTTTGTATTAAATTATAGCCCTATCTTTATCTTAGATTACTGGTAAAATGATTTATATTTTGATTGCTCTCATTATTTGATATTTAATATTTTGTTCTTAATTTAATGTTCTGTTTTGTATGCCTTTAATTTTAAGCTGTCTCGAATAACCTTTCATATAAAAAGTAATACAATTAAAAATAAGACAGTTTCTATTTGTTCCATTTAAGACTGCCCAAGTCTCCAAGTTTTTTTACATTATATTTTTATCAACCACTCATATCTAATAATTCACATAGTTTTAAATTCTTTCTTATAACAAAGATTCTTGCCTTCCTCTACTCTCACCCTTTCTACCTGTGGCATTCTAATCTAAACTTTCTTTATTATTGAATTATTGAATGTTTCCCAACTAATTTTCCTCTCCTGAGCTCTTTTCTTGTCAATTCTTCTTCTCTACATACTGCCTATAAATGGGCATTAGTCACCACTGTGTACCTGTTGCTGTGTACTTGTGATTTAGTAATGAACACAGATAGATATTAAAGACAGCTATTAAATAAATAATATTAAAAATGTGATGAATACTGCAACAGAAATGTATAAGGGCTACCCTGACCTACTGAAGAATCTCTCAAACTTGGCACTTTGGAGATTTTGTGCAGGATAATTCTTTTTGTGGAGGCCGTATTTGTGTACATTACAGAATGTTTAGCAGCATACCTGACCTCTACCCACTACATGCCCATCCCCACTTGTGACAAGCAAAAGTGTTTATTGCCAAATATCACCTGGGGGCAAAATTTCCCCCTAGCTGAGAATCACTGCTGGCTGCAGTCTGTATGGATTGGGGGTGTGTTTATTGTGGAAATGTTTCTTTTAAAAGGCCATTTGGCTTGAGAGCTGAAGGATGAGTAGGAATTAGTAGAAATTAGGATTGTGGAAGGAAAGGATAAAAAGTTTTGGGAGATGAGTAAGTCTTAGTGTTCTAGCAAGGAAACTTAGTATATACAAAAATGCTCAGATGAGAATGAACTTGGAATATTCCAGGGTCTGACCCGAGTCCAGTATGGACTAATACAGAGTGGGATGAGAGAGTGGCTATGGCCAATGCTGAGAGAGGAACTATAAACAGTGAGAAACAGAGAATGACCATTAACAGGAAATGACAAGGTATTAATTGAATTCAACCAGAATAATGGCAGGAGGTGGGATGAAGGGGAAGATTATGCCTACAACAGTATCTTCAGTGAATGTGTTTGGACTTGGGCAAGTGTGTTGATAACATCAAACAGCAGTGCAATAGGAAAATGGGCCGTTGGTTATGCTATAAGCCGCAGGAGCAAGTTTGTATGAATGTATATTTGTACGTATGTGTAATTTAGCTTTCTATTTTAACAAGTGGGTCAACTTTGAAAGAGTCATTGAAAGGCCTTTGTAAGAACATATCAGCTACCCCTCCCAACCATTGGCAAGGGGAGGTGGGCATGGTGCAGAAGGTGCAGCCTGCACTGGGAAGAGGCACAGAGGAAGCAGTGTTTTAGGGACAAGGGAAGAGAGAGATCATCTGATGAAGAACTCGAGAATATAAGGCAGTTTTCTCCTTGTGAAACTCTTGTTTTATTTTTATTCTATTGCAGTTGTCCCAATTTTTCTCTCTTTGTACTCTTCTGCCCAGCTCACCCCCTGCTTCCTGCTCCCACAGTCCATTCTCACACTGTAGTCTACATCCGTGGGTCATGTGTATATGTTCTTTAGTCCCTTCCCCTTTCCACCATTATCCCTCACCTCCCTCTCCTGTGGCCACTGTCAGTCTGTCCCATGTTTTCATGTCTCTAGTTCTGTTTTGCTTGTTAGTTCATTTTGTTCATTAGATTCCTCTCATAAGTGAGGTCATATGGTATTTGTCTTTCACTGCCTGGCTTATTTCATTTGGCATAGTGCTCTCCAATTCCATCCATGATGTTGATAATGGTATGAGTTCCTTCTTTCTTTCTGCTGTGTAGTATTCCATTGTGTAAATGTACCATAGTTTTTTTATCCATTCATTTATTGATGGGCACTTAGGTTGTTTCCAGCACTTGGCTATTGTAAATAGCACTGCTATGAACACCAATTTAAAAGAACTTATGCACCCTATGTCCTTGTGAAGCTCTTGGGGATGCTATTTGAGGCAGGGGAGAGAGGGCATGGAATCTGGGATTAGAGAATTTTTCTAGGGATGATGGCCTGGCACAGTTTATTTGTTTGGGGATCCTGTCCCTTCGGACAATGAACAGGGAAGGCTGGAAATGTGGCTTATGGTAGGCTAGTTCTGAGTGTCTCATGAGGGATAATGGGTAAAGAGACCTGGAGACTTTGGTATCATAAAATAAATCTTCCCAAATGCCAACTTTTATAATGCTACATTCTAACGCCTTTTCCTTTGACCCTTCCAGAAACCTAACAAACAAGTAGGACCTTTCACAACCTGTCTCTCAAACTCTGAGTTACATTTTTGCTGTATATGGGCTTTGTTCTGCCTGACCTGCTCTTATTGTTCTCGTAGCATGCCTTGTTCTCTTCGCCTGCTCCATGTCTCAAATCTGCCTTTTCCTCTTTAAACCCCATTGATTTTTAAATGCCTGGCTTACATCCTGCCTCTTCCATGGCAGCTTTCCTGACCACTGTACCCACAGATGTTTCCTGTTCTTTTTAATTGGCATTTAACTTAAAATTGCCTTGGGGCTTGTTCTGGTACCTTATATATTGTTAACTTTTCATGGGTAAGAATATGTTGTCTCTAAAATTAAATAGCATATTTTTTGAAAGCCCAGATCAGGCTCTGTGCTTTTTCATATACTCCAAAGGGCCTAATGCAGGACTTAACACACAAAAGTCACTCAACTCTTTGTTTGATTAACACACTGATCAAGACACATATCACTTTTCTAGGATAGATGCAGAAGACCATTGGAGTTACCATGATGTTGCATGTAGACTCAAGGTGTGAATTTGCATATATATTCATTACTTCTTTTTAATAAAGGCTCTGGGGAGAATCTTACTCACCATTTAGCTCATCTTACAGAGAACCCACTGTTCTTTGTTAGATGACTCTGGGGCAGACGCAGATCGGCAAATTTAAGTCTTTAGCTTTAGCAACAGCAAGGCAAGAGCAGCTCTGGGTGTAGACGAAGTGGTCAGGAATGCAGGGGAGGACTGGCCCAGCCAGGCATCCAAGGGGGGGTATAAGTACGTGGAGGCCTGGGGCAGAACAGAGGTGAGGGATATCAAAAGGAGGTGAGAAATAGTCAGCTATTTGCTTTAAGGTTGTGTTCTAAAGTTTAACTGGTGAACTGCTTGCTGTAAGGGACATTTTAGAGAGAATGAGCAAACTTTCAGTTATCAATGAATGGACTTTTACCTCAATAGTCACAATTGGAAGTCAACCACTTTCCCAAATATACATTTCCAGATCCTTACTTAGCTAAAAGCAGTGGTTATGAGGAAAAGAGAGTTTGTTCTAAGCAAAGAAAGAAAGAGTGGTGGTGGGTGACTGATTATCTGACCACTTCCAGCATTCTCAAACAAAAATGTGGCTTTAACTCTGTTGTGTGAAATAATGAAATCTTTGTCAACTATCCTCGCTATTAGTACAGACAACCGTAGATGCATTTCCTGCCCCATCTTTGTTAGGTTACCATTTGGCAACTGATGCAGTTTTCATTTCCCTCTGGGTTAGGGGTGGGGCAGTGGAGCTCTAAACCAGGCACCAGGAACACCCTAACGAGGGTCTGACTAATGCCAAGAGTGGTGGGAGGGTTGTTGCATCATCTTTCACTATTACCTTTCTATTATTCCAGCTCAGGTTGATTTTCCCTTTCCCCCGCTCTTACTGAATTTATTTGGGTGACACTGGTTAATGAAATTATACAGATTTTAGGCGCACAGTTCTACAATACATCATCTGTACACTGTATTGCGTGTTCACCACCCCAAGTCAAGTCTCTGTCCATTACCATTTATCTTACCTTACCCTCTGGTGAGTCTGCTTCAGCAAACCTGAAACTGAGAACTTGCTTGTTTTTAGACTTGGAGTTAGTTTTGTAGGCCTCACTGCATCACTTGTGTAAGTTTAGATACACATCCAAGCTTATGGCCAGTTCTGAAACTCCTACCAATTCCTATAGTGCATTTACCATGTCTTTTATTGGGTTGGCCAAAAAGTCCATTTAGTTCTTTCCATAAAATAAAATACATATTTTTTCACTTTTACTAATAACTTTACTGATTTGGATATTTTGAGTATGTTGGTTATCTCCCACTATTGGCTTCTAGTGGGTAGAAGTCAGGGGTGCTGCTAAATACCTTCTAATGCATGAGACAGCCCCACAGCAAAGAATTATTTGGCCAAAATGTCAACAGTGCCAAGAAACTTTGCAAACAACTTTTGACACATTCGTTCAATGACAGCACCTTTTCTATACACTGCACAAATCTCTTTTTTGCATTTCAGTTGTGTTTTTTACCTTTCTTAAAATAATAAAGCATAACATGCTGAACATGTTGCTTATTTTCTTCCATCTTCAATGTTAATGGCTACACAAAAATTCACCAATTTTGTTAATCTTTGTAAATGCATTCTATATGACAGCTGTCACAATATAATCTAACAAAATTGTTTTGAATGAAGTTAAAGACAATTAAGCACTACTAGAGCCATTGTATAGAAAAAACTAAACAAACTTTTTGGCCAACCCAGTGTTTTCAGATACCTAGACACCTTAGAGCCTTAATGACTTTGAAAGGATTGTTTCTCACAAGGTTAGCTAATTCCCACAGACATCAAATTTCCAGTGCACATTTCCCATGCAAACCAAACAATCCAGAGCCCTTACCCCCAACCACCTCCTTCATAGGGCTTTCATACTTTGGACACTATCCATCTGTCCTAGTCACCCCAGGACCAGGCACCAGACAAGTAGGGACAGCCTTAATGCATTGGTAGCCCACTGAAGTTATCCAAGCTAGCAAACCCTGAGCTCATTTACCTTGTCTTGCCTGTTTCTTCCCACAGAAACCACAAGGAAGGGCCTTACCCACATTTTCCCTGGGCTCTCTGCCCCCTGACTGATGCTGGAGCTTCCCTCTGTGGCCCCTCATGGTGATATGTACCCTCTTCTAGGGACCTGTGAGTAACACATTATCTTTTTAGTGACAATTGTGTCCAAATCTGTTTTGCTCACCATACCTGAGGAGTAATAAAACCCATATTTTAAAACAGTTATGATATTGAAGCCAATTTGGCATAATCTTATAATGTGGCCATTGATGTTAGTTGACCAAATTTTTGTAGAATATATTAATCTTTCCTGAACTACAAATGTTAATATTGTTAAACTTTCACTGCACAAGCCACTCACAGAGCAGTCCTGTTGTCACTTAGATCACCTTCTTTTGTGTTAAAGCGGTGGAAGCCTATCATCAAGATAAGGTTCTTGTCCAATTCCTTGCCTTCTGTTTTACATGTAGAACCTGCACATTCTAAAATACAAGTCACATCAACTTCTTTTTAAAGATTTTATTTATTTTTAGAGAGAATGGAAGGGAGAGAGAAATCAATGTGTGGTTGCCCCTTGTGCGCCCCCTACTGGGGACCTGGCCTGCAACCCAGGCATATGCCCTGACTGACCCTTCGCTTTGCAGTCTGGCACTCAATCCATGGAGCCACACCAGCTAGGGCTAGACGCCACATTAACTTTTAATCCCTGCTCTTATAATAGTACCTCCAATTATTTCTAGGGCTTCCCAAAGTTTATCTGTCTCCAAACAGCCAATATCTGTGATGAACATAGATGCTAAAATCCTCAACAAAATACTAGCAAACCAAATACAGCAATGTATCAAAAAGGTCGCATACCATGATCAAGTAGGATTTATTCCAGCAGTACAAGGTTGCTACAACATTTGAAAATCAATAAATGTGACTCACCACATAGACTCGATGGAGGATAAAAACCACGTGATCACATCAATAGGTGCAGAAAAAGCATTTGATAAAATCCAGCACCAATTTATGATAACAACTCTTAGCAATGTTGGAATAGAAGGAACATGCCTAAACATAATAAAGGCCATATATAACAAACCCACTGCCAGTAGTTTGAGGTTATTTTCTTTCTGGGCACTTTATTGCTGTTAGGACACATTGTCTCCAGGTGGACTTCTCTTCCAAACACCTTGGTTTTACATACCTGTGATCAATAAAGGTATCAACACATTTTTCCTTCCTTCTGAATTATCTTAAATATACAACTTTTCTTGAACTAGGCAAGTACATATACACAAAAATAAATTATATACACTTTTAGAACAAGATTTAAACAACTTTAAGACAAAAACCCAGATACACTTGATTTTGTATTCATTATCTCTGAGTTATTGTTAAACTTGTTAAAATTATTGTTAAAATTGATTAGCATAGTTATGTTTTTCTCAGGCTTGCACAGAATTAGCTCCCTGGACATATTTTACTCAAAGTGAGTTTGTATACTAATCTCAGATGCTTTTCAAATTTTGATTGCTCCACAAGGAATTAATCTTAAAGTCCTTTATTGAGGCTTTGATTCTCTGAACAACCATTAATACTTTTATAGAAAAATCATCTTTTGGCTTTTCAGTTCCTTAATACTTTGTCCCTACATGATTTCAGCTGGAGAAAGCAAAAAACCACAGAAAAAAGTTATGTAGTTTTTGACCTTGGTAAAAGTAATCACTTTTCCCGTTCATAAAAAAATGGTCTTTATTTGTGCATCTTTCGCAGTTTTACTGATTTTTGCCATTCATTTATGTGCCTTGGCACTCTTATCAACCCAATCAAACCTAGAAGTGTAGACATTATCTATGCCATATTTTTTTGCTTAAAGTTTTAATTACATAAGTCTGTTTACCAGGATAAGATAATTAAACAGAACATGTGTTCTAAGTCTTTAAAATATAAACAAGAATGTGGTTTCTGCATAGCCCAACAGAAATAGACACACTTTAAAAAAACATACTGAAAGCATAATGAAAGTTTCTTAATATTCTCACATGTAAAAACATTTTCCAAGAATATCAAGATTTATTTTTTTCCATTCTTTGGGCCTTACTTGAAATATAATGCTTTCATTGATATGATCTAGGAATTAATTAGATGCTTGTAAAAGTTATTTTAACTGACAAGGAGCATGTCAAGAATTTTTCATGTCACTGTATCATTGAGAATTGGTAAGTGTCCATATTGGTAATGGAATATTGTTCAGTACCTGCTAAAGAAAAGTATTTCTTTCAAGAAAGTATAAAAAGCACCACTGAAATTACATATGTAATGAATATGAATATAAATATGAAATTTTAAAAAATGAGGAATTAATATTACCCATTATCTTTCTTATATTTCTGCTTGAAATTTGTATAGAGTCTTTCATATACTGAACAGAAAGACAAATTTTAACTAGCAAATTCATGTTTTTACTCATAAGACTACAATGACTGTTTATGCAGCACAATAGTGGAAATGAAACAGAGACTTCCACCGACTGACTACATAGTGCACTTAACACACCACTCATTTTTGCTTACATTTTCCCATTCAATTGTCTCAGCTACGCATTTCCATGTAAAGAGATCATCTGGGTCACATGGCCAATATAATTGAGCTCAAAACCACTGTTGTGAATATTCTTTGAGTGAATTGTCATAAGAATTTGTGTTTTTCAACAATTTCAGGGTGTAACTTGACTTGAACTTTCAAGAGGGATAATCTCTTACATTTCCACCAAGTCCCCACCAGTCTTCTATACAACCCTTAGTGTCCTTCCTGTATTTTAGTAAGACATCCACACCTGCTTCTAAGAATTTTTTGAGGGCACACTGCGTATACAGCTAGATTCTCTATGAAAACAAAGATGAGTGGAATACAGTCCCTCAACGCAGTATTTATGTTCTAGTGTGAAGGAGACAAGTCCACCTCTAACTGAAACATAAGGGAAAGTGTGTCAAATAACAACATGGAAAAGGAAAGCTCATAGTGGCTCAAAGGAAAGTGAAATACCTGCCTTGGAAACTAAGGCAAATCTAACAGAAGTGATACTTCATACATTCATGCATTCATTTATTAAAACAAATGATGCAAAGAAGTTCTCTCGAGAAAACATTAATGTAAATGATTCATAATTTTCTGTAGATAAGCAATTAGAGAGAAGATTTTAAGGATAAGTCTGAAGTCTGATTTAAGAATGTCCTGAATTTCAGAATCAAGAGCTTAAATTTCACTCTAAGTTCGACAAAAACCCATTGTAGATTATTGTAGAGGAGAGACCACTGTTTTTGGAGAAAAAATGATAATGCAAATTTCAGGAACTAACTTGAAAGATGGGGTTAGGTTAGAATCAAGGGCATCTATAGGGGCACAGAGGCTGTTGCAGTGGTAAGATGATGTGAGAAGCTAAAACACTAAGCAAAGATGCTTTGATAATATAGAATGGGGGAGATGATATGAGAGGCATGTGAAGTTGTCTTCCCCAGGGTACACATGAAAACTATTCTCATCTTATAGTCACCTTTCCACGGACATACATACATGTGGGTTACATGTAAGGCAACTGCAGATACCTAACAGTGTTAGCAGAAAGTGCTCCCTCCATGTAAACATATTGTTTATAAAACTAAGATGTTGTCTGTAAATACTGTACTTATTTGGTAAAAATATTCTATTTTTGATAATCATTCTTTATAATACATTAGATACTTCATGTCTTAAATTTTAAAATGAGTTTTAATAGTTCAGGGCTATCAATCAACTTTTACTTAATGACGAATTTTTAAAAGATAATTACATTCTATTATAAGTAAATGGTATTTTCTTGATTTGAGAACATTCTTTTTTGCAATTGTGTAACATGGTGACATTGTCTAAAACATGTATAATTCCTATAAATAAGGAAAGACAAAAAACAAATAGAGGAAGCTAGCACATAAACAGATACTTCACAAAAGAACAAATACAAATGGTCTAAACACGTTATAACAAGACACTAATTGCCATTGATAATTAGGAAAATGTAAATTAAGATCACAGAGATATTTATGTATACTGCAATTGGCAAATTTAAGCTGACTGACAATACTAAGGGTTGGTGAGGATGCAGACAAATTAGAGCCAGAATTATACTGTATTTGTCTGATAATTGTATTTTAGACATTTGACTTTCAAATCCTTTTCAGGAATGGGTTATATAGGAAAGTGGGAGTCCTTTTATAAAACACAATTTAAAATGAAATCCCTGATTTTCAACCAACTTAATTTATAGGACAATTTGAAAAATCTCTTGAATAAATAGGATCATATAAATATATGGGTGTAACCAATAACTAAGTCTAAAAATGTCTTTGAATTTTATTTGAAATTAAAAGGTATAAAAAATTAGCACATACTTCTTTATTTAGTGTGGAGTGGACAGTTTCTTAAACTTCTCCTGTGGAGTCTCATAAGCTGGCTCTCCTAAAGTGTAAATAACCTATTTTCTTCCCTTGCCCATGCTGCCTTGGTAATCATAAGGTACATTCAGCTTCGAGGTAGAAATGATCTTCTGAACTTTCCAAACCTTTCCAGAGGTTAGCTGAGTAGCAGTCTGTCACATGAAAGAAAGGTATTCTCATTTGAGAGGAATTTAAATTTTATTTTAAAAAAGAATTCCTTCTAAACCCTCTTGTGGTATGAGCTGCTTTTTGCTTGTGGTACATGCTGATCTTAAAAGAGGCTCAGCTTTATTACATGTAAAAAACAATCTTCCAAGGAAAATAACAAATGCATTTCTAATTTTGTCCTTGTGGAATTATTCCATTGGAAAGAAGCATGTGAACCCCTGTGACAGGCATCCAAAACAGCTGGAAGTCCAAAGCAAGGGAGGGCATTCAGCCTGAATGTTGTATCTGTAGAATCTGAACTTCTTTAATTTTATTTCTTCTAAATTTTGTTTTGAGACATCTATGCTTTTTCCGACCTTTCCCTAGAGAAATTTATTTTAAAAATTTGGTTAAGAATTATTTTCATGATTCTGTTCTTATAGATTCAATTGATGTTTTTTACTTACTACTAGATTTTGCCCAATACACTACTACAGTTGTTCTCTATGTTTATGGGGTTATGTATTTCTTTGAGAATATGATAAAACTGTGTCTATCCCCCAAGAAATTTTTTGTATAGGTACATGTAAGTTAAAGGCTGTTACAGCCCCAGGTTAAACTGTTATTTTTTCCAGCTTTATTGAGATATAATTGACATATGGCCTTAAGGAAATTTACATGTTCAGTATTTGTACACTTATGTATAGTAAAATGATTGCCACCTTAGCATTAGTTAACACTGCTGTCATGTCACATACTTACCATTTCTTTCTTGTGGTGAGAACATTTAAGATCTACTATTTAGCAACTTTAAAGTACACAATGCGGTAGTATCGACCACAATCACTGTGCTGGGCTTTAGACCCCAGAACACATACGCTTCTCCACCAGCAACTCCCCATTCCCCTACTGCCCAGACCCTGGCAAACATCATTCTAGTTTATGTTTCTGTGAGTTCACATTTTTAATATTCCACATACAAGAATCTTTCTCTTTCTAACTTAGTTTTCTTTTTCTAATTTATTTCACTTAGAATAATGCTCTCAAGATCCACCCATGCTGCTGCAAACTACAGGATTTTATTTTTTATCATGGATGCATAATATGCCATTGTATGTATCATCCACTTTATCCATTAATATGTGAACAAATGTCTTGTTTCCACATCTTTGTTATTGGAAATAACACTGCAATGAACATGGGTGTACAGATATCTCTCTAAGAGCCTGCTTTTATTTTCTTTGGATATATACCCAAAAGTAGGATTGCTAGACCATATGGTATTTCTACTTCTAATTTTTTGAGGAGCCTCCAAACTGTTTCCATAATGGCTGAACCAATTTACATCCCCACCAGTAGTGCACAAGGGTTCTTCTTTTTCCACATTCTCACCAACACATATCTGTTTCTGATAATAGCCTCCTAGCAGGTGTGAGGTGATAATCTTATTGTGGTTTTGATATATATTTCCCTGAATGAGTAATATTGAGCACATTTTTATATACCTGTTTTATTAAAAGATATTTATTTATTTATTTATCTTCAGAGAGGGAGAAGGGCAGGGAGAGAGAGAGGGAGAGAAATATTAATGTGCAAGGGAAACATTAATGTCAAGAGAAACATCCACTGGTTGTCTCTCACTGCTCCCAAGTGGGAACCTGGCCAACAACCCAGGTATGTGCCCTGATGGGGAATTGAACTGGTAACCTTTCAGTTTGTAGGATGATGCCCAGCCCACTGAGCTACACCTGTCAGGGCTGAATTCTCTCTATATATTGAATATTAGACCTAATAAGATATGTGATTTGCAAATATTTTTCCTATTTCATTTTGTTTATTGCTTTCTTTGTTGTGCAGAAGAATTTTTTGTTGATGTAATTCTGCTACTTTATTTTTGCTGTTGTTGCCTTTGCTTTTGGTGTCAAGTCCAAAAAATCATCACCCAGATTGATTTCAAGGACTATACCTTTTATTGTTTCTCCTAGGAGTTTTATGGTTTCAGATCTTAAGTTTGTCTTTAATCTATGTTGAATTGATTTTTTGTGTATAGTCCAATTGTATTCTTTTGCTTGCAGCTGTCCAGTTTTCCCAATTCTATTTGTTTAAAAGATTATCCTTTCTGTATTGAGTGTTCTTGGCTTGCTTTAAAAATATCAGTTGACTATATATATGAGAGTTTATTTCTGGGGTCTTTAATCTGTGCCATTGGTCTATATGTCCTTTTTAGTGGGGGTACCATACTGTTTTGATTATGGTAGCATAGTTTGAAATCAGGGAGTATAATGCCTCCAGCTATGTTCTTTTTTCTCAAGATTGCTTTAACTATTTGGGGCCCTTCATGGTTCAATATCAATTTTAGGGTTATCTTTTATTTCTGTGGAAAATGCCACTGAAATTTTAATAGGGGTCACATTGAATTTATAGATGGCTTTGGATATTATGGACACTTTAACAATACTAATCCTTCTATTCCATGAGTATGAAATATCTTTCATTTATTTGTGTCTTCTCTCATAAATGTATTATAGTTATCAGTGTACAGATTTTTCATCTCCTGGGTTAAATTTATTCCTAAGTATTTCATTGTTATTTTTTATGGTATGGTAAATGGGATTGTTTTAATTTTTTCTCATAGTTTGTGCATGTAAACACACCTGATTATTGTGTGTTGATTTTATATTCTGTATCTTTAATGAATACATACATTGGTTCTAACAATTTTTTGCTGGAGTTCTTCAAGTTTTCTATATAATATCAGTCATCTGCAAGTAGGGAAAATTTTACTTCATTCTTTCTCATTTGGAAGCTTTTTATTTCATTTCTTGTCTACTTGCTCTGGCTAAGACTTCCAGTATTATGTTGAATAAAAGTAGCAAGAGTGGCTATTATCGTATTGTTCCTGATCTTAGAGCACAAGCTTTCAGAATTTCACTGTTAAGTACTATTTTAACTGTGGTCTTGTCATATATGGACTTCGTTATGTTGAGTTTTGTTCCCTTTACACTTAGTTTCTTGACTATGAAAGGATCTTAACTTCTGTCAAATGCTTTTATCCAAATTTATTGAGATGATTATGTTTTTATTCTTCAATTTTTTCATGTTATGTATTATATTGATTGATTTGCAGATGTTGAATCATTGCATCCTGGAATAAATCACAGTGTATGCTTCTCTTAAAGTACTGCTGAATTCAGTTTGCTAATATTTTGTTGAGAATTTTTGCATCTATATTCATCAGAAATATTGGCTTGTAATTTTCTTTTTCTTTTTTGTACTGTCCATCTAGTTTTGGTATCAGGATAATTCAGGCCTTAAAACATCTATTTGAAAATATTCTTTTCTATTTTTTGGAAGAGTTTGAGGAGGATTGCTACTAATTCTTCTTCATGTTTTGTAGAATTCACTACTAAAGCCTTCTAGTTGTGGGCTTTTGTTTCTTGGCAGGTTTTTGATTACTGATTGAATCTCCTTACTAGTAAGTAATCTGTTTAGATTTTCTATTTCTTCATGATTCAGTCTTGGTAGGTTGTAAGTTTCTAGGAATTTCTCCATTTCTTTTAGGTTACCAACTTGTTGGTGTATAAATAATTATGAGAAGGGGGCACACACACACAAAACCCCCGGAATGTATTTATAAAAATTATGTATTTATTCTTACATCTAAACTTCAGTCACCTTCAAAGCACTCTCTATTTGATGCAATACACCTATTGAGAAGTTTTTTCTACTGCTCCAAACACTTTTTGCACTCCTCAATTTTGATACCTTTTAGTTCTTCTGCTATTTTTTTGTTTCATTTCTTCCACATTATCAAAACATTTCCCTCTGAGGACTTTTTTCATCCAGGGAAACAAAAACAAAGGGTCACTGGGGGTGAGATCAGGTGAATAAAGAGGGTGGGATATAGGGGTCACGTCATTTTTGGCCAAAAACTGGTGAACACTCAGCACAGTGTGGGCAGGTGCACTTGTAAATTACCCATCATTAAAAGGGCCAACGTGTTGAGTCTTCAAAAAAAATTCACTGAAGTCAAACACAGCATCTCAGAGCAACACCGGCTGGTACACTGATACAGATGCGTTCCTACAGCACTGACCTGGTGGGGGAAGCCTGTATGACAAGAGGCCTGCTCTCCAGAAGATAATTCCATTTTTCAGGGTCCCTCCTCATATTTATAGTAGTCTTTTCAGAATCTTTGAATTTCTGTGGTACCAGTTGTAAAATATTAATATCTCCTTTGTAATTATAGATTTTGTTTATTTGAATCCTTTCTGTATTTTTTTCTTGGTGAGTCTCACTAAAGTTTTGTCTATTTTGTTTATTTTTCAAAAAAAGCTCTTAGTTTAATTAATCTTTTCTACTGTGTTTTACTCTTTATTTCCATTCAAATTTTATTTTCTTCTTTCACTAACTTCAGGTTTAGTTTGTTCTTTTTCCCTAGTGACTTTAGGTTAAAAAGTTAGGTTGTCTATTGGAAATCTCTTTTTTTTTCTTGATGTAGGCACTTATTGCTATAAACTTCCCTCTTAGAACTGCTTTTGCTACATCCCATAGTTTTGGTTTATTGTGTTTCCATTTTCATTTACCTCAAAATAATTTTTTATTTCTTTTTTTACTTTTCTTTGACCTATTTGGTTGTTCAGTAGTGTGCTGTTAAATTATATTTGTGAATGTTCCAGTTATTTTTTAAATCATTTTTATTGTTATTCTACTACAGTTGTCCCAATTTTTCCACTTTGCCCTCCTCTGCCCAGCCCACCCACCACTCCACAGTCTATTCCTATGCTGTTGTCCATGTCCCTGGCTCATTTGTACATGCTCTTTGTCTAGTCCCTTCTGCTTCTTTCCACCATTATTTCTGTCTCCCCATCCCTCTGGTCACTTTCAGTCTGTTCCATGTTCCCATGCCTGCGGTTCTATGTTGTTCACTAGTTTATTTTGTTCATTAGGTTCCTCCTATACATGAGATCATATTATATTTGTCTTTCACCACCTGGCTTATTTCACTTAGCATAATATTCTCCAGTTTCATCCATGCCGCTACAAAGACCAGGAGTTCTTTCTTTCTTTCTGTTGAGTAGTATTCTATTATGTAATGTACCACAGTTTCTTGATCCACTCATTTACTGATGGGCTCTTAGGCTGTTTCCAGAACTTGGCTATTGTTAATAGAGCTGAAATGAACATAGGGGCATGTAAGTTCTTTTGAATTGATGACTTGGGATTCTTATGGTATAGTCCCAGCAGTGGAATAACTTTGTCAAAAGGCAGTTCCATATTTAGTTTTCTGAGGAAATTCTATACTGATTTCTAAAGTGGCTGCACCAGTGTGCATTCCCACCAACAGTGCACTAGGGTTCTCTTTTCTCTACAGCCTTGCCAGCACTTGTTTGTTGATTTGTTAATGACAGCCATTCTGACTGGTGTGAAATGATATCTCATTGTGGTTTTAATATGCATCTCTCTGACAGCTAGCATTGAGCATCTTTTCTTATGCCTAAGGGCCCTCTCTATGTCTTCCTTGAAGTGTCTGTTCAGTTCCTTTGACCATTTTTAATTGGATTGTTTGTCTTCTTGATGTCAGGTTGTATGAGCTCTTCATATATTTTGGAGATCAAACTCTTATTCCAGGTATTGTTGGCAAATATGTTCTCCCTTATAGTTGGTTCCCTTTTCATTTTGATGATGGTTTCTTTAGCCATGCAGATGTATCTTTTATAATTCCTTTCTAGTTTTATGTCATTGCTGTTGAAAAAGACAATATGATTTTAAGGCTTGTTTTGTGGCTTACATATGAGCTATCCTGGTGAATGTTCCAGGTGCTCTTAGAAGTATGTGTACTTTGCTGCTGTAGGATGAAACATGCTGTAAATATCTATTTAGTCCATTTAGTGTAATTTGCTGCATAAGGCCAGTGTTTCCATTTTTTGATCCCTGAACAGTATGAGGGTAATGATCACTGATCCCATTCAGAGATTAAAAAATTCACATGTATTACAATTGTTTCTCCCGAAACTTAACAACCAATAGCCTACTGTTGACCAGAAGCCTTATTGATAACCTACAAAGTTAGTTAGTAAATATTTTGTTTGTTATATGTATTATATACTGTATTATTACAGTAAAGTAAACTAAAGGAAAGAAAAGAAGTTTATAAGGAAGAGAAAATATGTTTACAGTACTGTACATATTAATTGAAAAAAATCTGCATATAATTGGGCCCGTGCAGTTCAAACCTGTGTTGTTCAAGGGTCAACTGTATATTGTCTAATTTCCCCTACATGGGGTACCTGGAAAGATTCTTAAAGTTAAGCATACAACTGGAAGTGATTCATGTCATTTCCATATGAAAACATTCAATGGCTAGTACTCAGTTTTACTACCTATTGTCCGAGTAACTATCTTAGTGTTCATTTATCTGTTAGCTAATCACTGCTACCTTAATTAGCAATATTTAAAACTTGGTCCAGTGATTGCCAAGGAAGGTCTTTAGGAGTAAGAATTGTTAGGCAAGAAAAAGGTTGAGGTCCTATTAATTAATTAATGCTATGTTAAGTTTTTTTCCACATGTAGAGCTTCTGAATGTGTTTAATAAGCTATTATATAATGCCAGTCTCTAAGAAGGGAAGATTTTTCAAACTTTTTTGGGCCAAGGAGTCCATAATTTCTGGGCTAGATGGAGACCGTAGGTTGGAAGTTGATCCCCGTCAGTGGAATGCTTCACTGTGCTCATGTGCAGAGGGAATGGAAGGAAATGACATCCCTGTGCTCATGTGCTTGCCTTCTCAGGAATCCTTCCAAGAACCTTAAACAACAGGGAAACTGATTATCAGTGAAAAACAGCAATGTCTACCACAAACTGCTATCAAATTTATTAAAACAATGACAGAAGACAAAAACAATTTTTTTGTAATGTTGGTAGCCTAAAGGATATTGTTTAACAATAAAAAAATCAATGAAGTTAAAATTAAATGGCTTACAGTTTTGACTCTGCAGGTGTTTTGTATTATTTATACATAGGGTACTCCAATACACAGGCAATACTTTACTTTTGATTTTGTTTGAAAAGAAAATATATAAAGAGATTAAATGCTTTTTGTCCCTTAAAGTTATCACTGAAATTGATTCAGTTCTTCATCTCTATAGTTTACTAAGAGACTAATGTGTGTTATTGTTCCTTGGCTGTTGGAAAATGTCTAAAAATCTTAAAACTTAATGATAGCTAAGGGTTTAGAATACTTTGTATCAGGGGACCTAATATTCAAAAGAGTCCTGGGTTTCTTTAGGTTTGTTCTATTTTATGTAACCCTCTTTACATCTCTGTCTTTGTATTAAGACCATGTTTTTGCATTACAAGTACCTAATATGAACTATGGGTATTAAGGGCACAAAACAGTAGAGAACAATTGAAGGGGACTTAGGAACTTGGTACACTATTTCTAGTTAGTGAAAGTACAATCAGTCAAACTCTTTAATCTTTCTGGGCCTTGTTTTTCACCTGAAATAACAGTGAATTTGAAATAAGTAATCTTTGTAAACTTAGGCTTTTCAACAAAGATATTTTACAATTTCAATTCTATATCCTCTATAGAAATGGCCTTAGGATCACTGTGAGAGTTTACACTTTATGTGATTCATTTATTCATTCATCAAACATTTAATGAGCAATTACCATTGAGTGAATGACTTCTATCTCTATACAAGGCTCTAGAAATGCAGTGAATAAATTAAATAGTTCTATAACATAAATAAGCTAATACCCTAGTTTCAAGCTTCATAAGAATTTGCTAATTAAATGAGTTCTAGTAGAATAGATCATAGTTATACCCAAAACCTGTTTTCTGTTGAGATGTGATAGAAATTGGCTACTAATAATACACATTCAAGAGAGTGGGAAGATTCTATTCAGATCATTGGAATGATCAGGAGCTTTTGCTTTGAACAACTTGAATAACGGTTTGCTTTTGCTATCATATCTGAATGAAGTGAAATAGATTCATAAGTGTTTAATCCGGCAGGGAGTGCCACAAGAAATTATGAATCCATTTTGGATTAAAGACTTAAATATAAGACTCAAAACCAGAAACAAGTTGAGAAGAAAGCATAGGCAGTAAAATCTTGGACATTTTTCATAATAATATTTTTTCTGATATTTCTCCTCAGGCAAGAGAAACAAAAGAAAAATAAATAAATGGGACAACATCAAACTAAAAAGCTTTCACAAGGCAAAGGAAGCCATCAATAGAGTGAAAAGACAACCCACAGAAGGGGAGAACATATTTACTTCTGATACTTCTGATAAGGAGTTAATATCCAAAATTTATAAAGAACTTGTAACACTCAACACCAAAAATAAACAAGCAATCCAATTTAAAAATGGGCAAGTGACCCCCTCTCCAAAGAGTACACACAGATGGCCAACAGAAGATGAAAAGATGCTCAACATCACTAATCATTAGAGAAATGCAAATTAAAACTACAATGAGATACCACTTCACACCTGTCAGAATGGCCATCACCAATAAACAAAAAAACTACAAGTGCTGGCGAGGATATGAAGAAAAGGGAACCCTTGTGCACTGTTGGTGGGAATGCAGATTGGTGCAGCCACTATGAAAAAGGAGTTTCCTCAAAAAACTAAAAATGGAACTGCCTTATGAACCAGCCATTCCACTTCTGGGAGTATATCCAAAGGAATCTGAAAAACTAATTCAAAAACATATATGCACCCTTATGTTCTTTGCAGCATCATTTACAATGGCTAAAATTTGGAAGCAGCCCATGTGCTCATCAGCAGAGGAGTGCACAAAAAAGTTGTGGTACACTTACACAGAGGAATGCTACTTGCCATAATAAAGGAGGAAATCTTTTCTTTTGCAACAGCGTGGATGGATCTGGAGAATATTAAGCTAAGTGAAATAAGCCAGTCAGAAAAAGACAAATACCATACGATTTCATTCATATGTGGAATCTAATGAACAAAATAAACAAAATAGAAATAGACTCCAGGACACAGAGAACAGACTGACAGCTCTCAAAGCAGAGAGGGTTTGGGTGGTTGGGGGAAAAAGGTGAAGGGATTTCAAGCTGAAAAAAGAAACCCTCATAGACACAGACAACAGTTCAGTGATCACAAGCAGGAAAGGGGAGGTGGGGGGATAAATGGTGACTGAGGAAGACTTCACTTTGGATGGTGAACACACAGTACAAATACAGATGATGTATTATAGGATGGTACACTTAAAACCTATGTAATTTTTATTAACCAATGTCACCCCAATAAATTCAATAACAGTTTTTTAAAAATTATGAATCCATTACAAATAATGAAACAAAATTTGCCAGAATTCATAAATACTTATAAAAATATTTTTAGGGACACAGCACAAAAAAATTTATAATGGCCACTGAAGGCATTACTACAAAAGAAAATGTTCACATTTCAATTTTTAAAATGGTCAATCATTTTAATTACATAATTGAATTTGATGATAAAAAGAAAATGACTTGATGATGAAAAGAGAAACTATTTTTTGACTTTACATACTTGAAAGTGTTGGGTTTCAGAGCTGAGGAAGAACACTTTGCCAGGGAAATAATTGCCAAATACTTGGGATTTGTTTTTATGAAGGAATATGGAGGGAGCTGCTGTACTCTTGTTCTTAAGGAACCTTGATGGTGTGCAGACAGTGGGATTTGTGCCATTACTGTTCCGTGTCAAATCTGTTTTATTTAACCTCCTGTATCAGGTAACAGCCAGTTGTAAAGAAAGCACTGCCTGAAAGAGGAGATTCAGCTATCCCACACGTGCATTTTCTCCCTTCTGGAGAAGATAAAGGCTCCTCAATTCAAGAGTGAGGCCCTTCCAGGAGCTTAAAATCAGGGCACATAGTGGTAGACACAGAAAAGGAGCAGGGTTAGCCCGCACTGTACAGGGAGAGCATGCTTCTCAGCCAGGTTAGGGTCAACCTTCCTTTACTTCTTCACTGACTCAGCTTAGGCCGCTTCTGCAGAGATTCTACAGGGAGTAAAACAGACAAGTAGCCTCAATTCTGTCCTGGATTCACTTATTTATTCAGCAAATATATACTGAATGTCTGCTATGTACTAGACACCATTCTAGGCACTGGGGGATGTCATGCTGAACAGGACAAACATACCCAGAAAGACAGCTGAGGGGGAAAGGCCAAATGAAAATTTAATAAATACATGAATTAAATAATTTAAACTTTTGATGAGATCAACGAGGAAAATGAACACATTTCTAAGATAGAAAACAATAGGAGAGAGGAGCAATGACCTTGGTAAAAACATCAGGGAAGATTTGTCTATGGAGGTTACATTTTGTGGTAATGTCTAGCTGAAACTCCAGGGATAAGAAGGAGACTAGCTGGAAGAGTGTGTTAGGCAAAGGGAAGAGCATATGCAAAAGTCTAGAAGTAGGAAGAACCAGGTGAGTTCTTGAAACTGAAAAGGGGCCAATGTAACTGCAGCACTGTAAGGGGAAAGAATGGAAAAGAGAGGTGAGACTCTGGAAAAGTGGTGGGCTGGGGTTGTCATGTAGGGTATTGCAGGTTGTTTTGTGGGGCATTTTATTTTAAACGCGATGGGAAGCCATTGAGTGCTTGTAAGCTGGAACCTAACATCTATGTTAAGATCCAACTTTTGTTTTAAGATCATTTGCTTCTGAGTAGGGAATGGATTGGAAGGAAACAGAAATGGAGGGATATAGAGTTTAGAAAGCTGTTGTGTCATCCAGGTTAGAGATGATGTTAGCTTGGAGTAGGAGAAAGGAAGTGGAGATAGACAGAAGTGAATAGATACTTTGGATGCAAAAGACTATATCATGCATGCAAAAAGAGATTTGAAGGTTATATCATGAAGTATAAATGCAACTCTTGCATAACAAACTATAACAGATCATGTAGTTTGACACCCAGAGAGGAAAAGAGTAGATAGTGGGAGACTTATTATATAAACACCTCTTCTGATATCCTCTTGGGTACTTTCCCTTTACAGAACATTAGAATTATAAGAATAATAGTATGGAGTATTCATCCATTTTTAAATGCCTATATTTTAAGATTCTAAAAATAAAAATTGTCGTAGAATCAGGTGAAACCTGATGACATCTATTTGTCCTGAATACTGTTTTATAGAGATGACTGGTTGAAAAAAAACTGGGGGTGGGGAGTGGATGGGGAGAGGGAGGACCAGCTTTAAAATATTCAGGCAGTTTAGGATAGCACAGTATACCTTAAGCTTAACTTCTGAGTACCAATAAAATGCCCTGAGTACCAAGGGCAGTTAGTGGGTTACACATGCTGATCTTCAGACTTTTTTTTCAATATAGCATCTAAATTAGTAGAAGATATGAATAGGTAGAGAGAGAGGAGAGGAAGTTAGAAAGAACTGCCTGCTTTACTGGGATTCTAGCTGTCCTTGGCTTTTCCCTTCTTGTTACTGAAGTTAGACTAGAGTAATCAACCCTCAGTAAGCTGGGGTAGTAGCTTGGTAGCAATCACAAATGTAATGAGGGTTTAGTGAAATCGTAGAGGCAAGGCTAGCTTCATTCCGGGTTAACTAGCTAAATGGGTATGGGTTTGGTAATTTTCTCTCTCTAAACAACTGGGAACATCATCTGAAATTTTCAGAGCATATACTTTTCATATCAGTGGTTATATTGTGTTCTTAACCTACCAATGTCTGCTTGCCCTACCCTAATACCTTGTTTTTCTGTTAAGTATCTGATTTAATTAATGTAGTATCTTCCTTTAACTCAGGTTGTAAGTAGACTCATTCTACTATTTGTCTGTCTCATAAAAAGCAATGAATTAGACAAATGGCAACCTGGATAAGTGAAAAGGAAAGAGGAAGACAAAAACATAACCCTGAATCATTTATGATTCTATGATGTGGCTATGATCTTTGTTGTCAGAAGACTTTTTGTTCAACCACCTGCTCATAATTATCAGAGATTACAGATTCATACTGAGTTGCTTCTTCTCAACTTTGGGGAAATTGAATGCAAATACATACTTATGGAGGAGGTGTTGATATTTAAGTTGAAAAAACGCAAATTACTAGGTAACTTGCATCTTAGGACATATTCCCATTTTTCTGTTTTCTTAACTCATCCCTTTCTTATTTCTTATGCAATAAATGAAGTCAAATAAATTAAAAAATACATAGTGAGTTTCACTAGGTCTTGGAAGGAATATAGACAAAAATAATCCTATTCTGTTTATTATAGCTTGAATTAGGTGTATATAAATACAGTACCATATTCCAGATAAGTCTTTCAGGTTTGCTGTATATCTCCTCAGATAAATTAGATTCATTTAATTGGTCTTAGTTTACATTAAGTTCCAGGTAAGATCAATTAAATTTATTAAAATTTTTATGAAAAAAAGACAGGTGGTGCTCCCTGTAGATTAAATAATTTAATCTCTATTTTTAATTTTGTCAGAAAGATACATATACAAGCATGAAGTAAACCATAAAACTTAACCTAAAACATTCAGGAAATATGTTATAATTTAAAATAAGTTTAATGGAACCATGTAGTTCATCTAGAAGTGACCCAGGGACAAAGGTCATGACTAGTCAAGGCTTTTGCAGGTCTATTTGAAGTAAAACAATTGTAGAAGTTATAATGAAAATTTGGTGTAGATTGGTTTATAAAGCATTTTAGTATCTTGGTTAAGAGGTATTATAATTGGAAAACTAGTGAGAAAAGGAGGAACTTGACTGTGCTTGCAATGATTTATTTCATTGGAAAAAGAAAAAACCTAAGTATAACAAGAAAATCCAAATATTGACATCTGTTTTATCCTGCTTGGACTGATGTAGGAGTACATTCTCATTTTTCTCTTTGTTTAAAATATTTGGTTATTAAAACTTTTAAGGATGAGATTATTGTCATCATGATTTTAGGTTTTTTTTTTTTACTTTTAGAGATACATACTAAAATATGTTGTGATGAAATGACATATCTGGGATTCTTTAAGATACTTTAACTTTAGATAGAAAATAGTTTAAAAATTGTCAGATGGGTACTAGACTTCAGTTGATCACTTTGTAAGTTATATAAATGTCTAATCAATATGTGTATACTTGAAACTAATATAATGTATGTCAACTGTAATTGAAAAATAAAAAATTAAAAAAATATAGAACCAGTGTGGCTCAATCTTGATATACATTGAATCCAAATGAATACACATGCATAACTATTTTTTAATTTGGAACAGTACTTTATCTTAAAGCTGCTGGGATAATGATGCTTAGATGAACACACACAGAGGAATTAATTCTAGATTAATAACATGCATTCTTTTCACCAGTTATGGCTTTCTAAAAATTTCATTATTCTGCTTGTATCAAATGTTCAGAAAGCTTAGGTAGTTCATTTTTTATGAGCACAGAATAACAGTAATAACAAGTTATCAGTAGATTTCTAGGAAATTCTAGTTCTTTGCTGTGTATCCCTATTGTCTTGTATAATTGTCTAACCATTGCTTAAATCACCCCCTCAACTAGGTATCATCTACTTGTTCCCTCCAAATAAAAATTCTGAACATGAAGGTCACCTTAAAGCCATGTTCTAGGAGTAAAAATGAGTACGAGCAGGAATTAATGAGAGTTAATTGAGAAACATTCTGAAAAGTTCATTTGAAATTGAAAGAATATGGGGGCATTCTCCGCAGGACAGCAACTGTGACTAAAAAGTAGTTCTAACTTACTTATCAGAGCTCATCTAAATACCCATTCCTTTTAGATTATGTGCTGTTTCCTTGTTTCCTCATGTAAAACACACTTCACATAAGAAGTCACTGTAATGCGGTTAGTTTAATTCTTGGAATTTTTGTTAAGAAAATATTTGCACATAAAATGAAAAGACTGTTATTTGGAAATTAGCACACATCTTTTATCCTGCCCCAAAGGCAGGATAAACCCTTTATTGTGTTTCCTTAATTTTTCCTATGTCCTGTATATTTTGGACTTGACAACATTACGTTGTATCCTGTATTGGTGTTTCTGTTTTGGTTAACCAGACTCAGTTCAGGATTCAGGTCTTTTTGCGCCCATCCCAATGCATGTTAAATCAATTATGGAGGCACAGGGTAGAAGGGAAAACATTTCTACCCAAAAGGCCCTGCTGAAGCTGTTAGATTCAATTAGATACAAATTCTGTCTTCAGAATTAGAGTTTTATATTCCAAGCCAAAGCTCAACCTCCTTTGTTCTTCCCTGTACCCACACATAAGTTCTGCCACTGAGGCCATGTGTCCCTGCCATTCTGTCCAGCCCTGAAAGGACACAGTGATTCACATCCCTCCTTTGAGAAGTTGATTACATTTACCAGTTGGGTTTGGAAGAATTCTGAAGGCTTCTTTTTGGGGGAGGAAGTGAGAGAAGGCATTTTTTGTTGGTTACTACAGGAAAGATTTGGGTTTTGGGTTTTATTTTCATACCAGGGTTGGGTTGTCGAGACAGAAATCGAATTAAAACTGGCACGTCTCTGTGGCTTCATTTGCTTTTCTTCCCGCCATGGGAGAAGTTGGCACCGAAGACTTGTTTTGAAACCCTGAAATTCAAACCTTAGACAGTCAGTGCCAGTAGTGTGAGCTGAAAATGCTTGGTTTGAATTTCCATAGGATTGTGGGGACCCAAATAAAAAGTTTGAATGGGAGTTTGTCTTAGCAGGCAGTAGATGATCTTCTTTTTAAGGGATTCAGTCATTGTCTTACAAAGTAGTACAAAGTTTGCACCAGCCTTTCCTGTACTGCATATAGAATCCTGTTTATGGTAGAAAACAACAGATGTGTGAACACCAAAAAAAGACAGCATGGATTGTGTTTTGAAAAAGAGCTTGTGAGTATTTTGTAGAAAAAATAGAGCAAATTGGAGCAGCTGAATTTGTTCAATGTGGAGCATTAGGAGAAAAATGGATGAGGGAGATGTTTAGAGACTTTTTCATCCTTTATTATGAATGGAATTCTCTTTGGAAACACCTTGGGAAACTTAAGCAAAGGTTTAAATTGCTTTTAAGCATCCCCTGCCTCCCCACCCCCCATTTTTCTTAAGACTCCGTTAAAAACAGAGCGCAAAAGCACTTACATTGATTAAAAAGAGGCATCAGTTTGGATTTGTTCTTATGGTAAGTTGTACAGTTCAACAATATTTTAACTTTATATTCAGGAAAAATTTTAAAGCCCTCTTTTCATTTGATTTTCTTCACTATTAGATTTTAAAATTGGAAATATCTCCAAATCAATGTAACTGGAGATTTAATTATCTCTCTTCATTAGTTTTTATCTAATATTAGATTTTGTAACTGGAAATATTTCCGACTTCAGGAAGTATGCTATTGATTAGTAGAGAGGTCAAAATATTTAATGCTCACTTATAATTGTAGTGTAGTGGATTGTTTATATGCAAAAAATGAAGAACAGGTAAGAGACAGTGTAGACACTTGCAACCATGAGATTCCTTGTACTCATTTTTCCCCCCAACTTCCCAGAAATATATATTAGAAATATTTTTAAAATAGTTGAAGACTATGAAATATAGAATGGCGAAATATAGAGAGAAGAACGCTACTGCGTCTATCATGTGGAAATGATAATCAACTACTTTGTTTAAAATGCCTGAGTCAAGGTCAACTGGATGAAATGGGAAGGCAGTTGATATACTTTTAAAAAGATTCTTTTCCAGATAAACTGCCTCTGGGTTCAATATTTAAACTTTGGTTTGGGTATGAATTTGAGGAGGAAAATGAATTTGGGTATTGTCTATGGATTAAATCTTTTTTGTTAATTGAAGGTTTTTTTCTTTTCTTTTTTTCTTCTGGCTTCTAGCCTCCGCAGAAGCCCAGATGTTATAATTTAGATGTGTAATAAGATATATTTTTTCTCCAAAAAAGATAAAATGTTCAGTTTTTCTACTGGACAATAATATCAGATTGAAAAACTTCTCATGAATGGTGGTCTTGATGTAAAATGTAAAGCTTTTGCTTAGCTTCCCTCAGCCTATGTACCCTTTAGCATTATTTACTGAGGTATTGAAATCACATAAGTCAAAAAGACAATGATACGAGTATGAGCCTTGGACTAATGATACCTCACATGATTTAACAAGGAGTAGTGCTAGCAAAACCTCTTAAATTAGAGAAGATGAAAGACACCATATCATGTCAGATTGGAGAAATAGGAGTGTTTATAACCCCACATCTGCACCTAATTTTATTAAACTTTCTGGTTATTCAAGTCTGACTCAGTGTGCATTCTAGTTCTACTTCCATGCAAAGCAGAGTTGTTGGTTTACTCTAGTCTAACTGTTCAGTTAGTAGCTTTTTGGAAGAAAAGAGCTTAACCGAGTGTTGGAGAATGTTACTGTTTTATTTGGAAAAAAGTTAGAGATATCACTTTAGTATGATTAAAATATGTTTTTAATCAATACATTATAAAATGTATGATGTTGAAAAGTGAAACAAAGGAAGAGGGTTTCTGTTTCTTTAGGCATTCATATAGTCTTGTTTTCCACATTAGTCCTCTGAGAGGAAGTGGGAAAGGAGCGGAGGTTGCATTAATCATGTTTAGAGTGTCTGGCTAGGCCCAAATTAATTTCTGCAATTGATAGATAATATCATGGCTAAACCAGTCAACTTTCAGGTTAATTTAGGCTTTATTGAATTTCAGTATCAAAAGGTTTCTGGGAAGTATAAAGGCTGAAAATAAAGACCATCTGAATGAACTGAAGAAAATAAAGCTAATGAGTTCTAACTTCTAGGAATGAAATGGACTTCTCAGCTCAAGTCAGCCCTCATTCCCAACCACAGAAAAGATATGACTCAACGCTTATCCAGAGGTGAGCATCTTTCCAACTCTAAAAACTCCTCACTCTAGAGGAAAGAATTCTATTCTGTTTTTCAATGAATAAAAGTTATAGGGGTTTTCCTTTTCAAAACCTGAGTCCCTCCTACTTTAGCAGACTTCAAAAAAAGGTGGTCATCCATCCTTGTATGATTCTGAGACAAAACACAAATAAGAACATAAAAAACCTTGAGAGTATTACAAATGTACCACCAAAATTGAATTAAAAGAATAATTTTTCAGTTTTTCTCTAAAATTATATGTTAGTTTGCTTGAAATGGTTTTAGAAATAAAGTACCAACCCACTGATTAGTTTTTGCCACAAAGCCTCTCAAAGAGTTGAGAATCAAATGAGCCATTTGATTAAAAAGTGCTTTCGAATCCCCAAATTGTATTGTAATATGAGAGATTATTTCAATGGTTCTGACCCTGATGAGCTGTACCATTTTAGGCCAGTCATTAAATCTTGCTCGGTCTTGGTGGTCTCATAAGAAAATGAGGAGGTTGGTTCCCCTCACAGAGCTGGCAAGCTGGTGCCATATCTGACACTCTATCAGTCTAGCTAACACTGTTTGACCCACCCTGGGGATACCCAGAGACTCTGCCCCACCCTACTTATAGGCCTACCCAAGCTGCTTTTTCATATGAATGACTTGTCTTGGTTCATGCTTCACAACTTCCTAAATCCTACCAAACAAACAGTAGCAGGCTTCAGTGAGTCCCAGGCCTGGCAGTAATAGCAGCCAGCCTAGATTCACAGCTTGGCTTCACCCGGGAATCTCCAAGTCCAGCACAAGTAGCAGCTATCTCAGATAGCTTTATAGCTCAGGCAGGGTGGCCATGGTCAAAACATAGGTGGGGGCTGACCTTGGCCTCTACCACTCAGGAAACCTCAGTAGACAGCTACAGACCATGTCAGAGCAGAGCTACCCTTCCCCTGAACATCTGATCCTCCATGGTGGGTGGAGGTTGGTGGATAGTGGTCACAGACAGTCCTTGAAGTTGACTGGCTTGGGTAAATCCTTCCCATTCACCTACCAACAGCAACCAAAGCTCAGTTACAGGAGAAGGGGCTTACTCAGCCCACACAAAGGACATACCTTGAGTACCCAGCTTGGGAGACAGGGGATGCTGCAGCCCTAGACCCTACAGGACATGTACTACATTAGGGTACACTACCAAGACACGGAGACAAAGCAGCTCTACCTAATATATAGAAACATATATAGGGAGGCTGCCAAAATGAAAAGGCAAAGAAAGGTGGCCCGAATGAAAGAACAGATCACAACTCCAGAAAAAGAACGAAACAAAATAGAGATAAGCAATCCATCAGATGCACAGTTCAAAACACTGGTTATAAGCATGCTCAAGGAACTTACTGAGCACCTCAACAGCATAGAAAAGATCTAGTCAGAAATGAAGGATACACTCATTGAAATAAAGAACAGTTTAGAAGGAAACAACAGTAGAGTGGATGAAGCCAAAATAAAATCAATGGTTTGAAACATAAGGAACCAAAAAACAACTTATCAGAAAAATAAGAAGAAAAAGAATCCAAAAATATGAGTATATTATAAGCAGTCTCTGGGACAATTTCAATAGATCAACATTTGCATCATAGAGAATCCAGGAGGGGAAGAGAAAGAGCAAAAAATTGGAAATCTATTTGAAAAAAAAAAACAGTGGAAGAAAACTTCCCTAATTTGGTGAAGGAAATAGACATGGAAGTCCAGGTAGCAGAGAGAGTCCCAAACAGTGGATGCAAAGAGGTCCACTCCAAGACATACCATAATTAAAATGCAAAGGTTAAAGATAAAGAGAGAATCTTACAAGCAGCAAGAGGAAAGCAGAGAGTTACCTACAAAGGAGTTCCCATAAGACTGTCAGCTGACTTCTCAAAAGAAACTTTGCAGGCAAGAAGGGATTAGCAAGAAATCTTCAAAGTCATAAAAAGCAGGGACCTACAGTGTGAAGTAAAGCTATGTACATAACAAAGTTATCATTTAGAATCAAAGGGCAGATAAGCTTCCCAGAAAAGAAAAAAGGAGTTCATCATCACCAAAACATTATTATATAAAATGTTAAAGGGATTTATTTAAGAAAAAGATCAAAACTATGAACAATAAAGTGACAAAAATACATATCTATCAACAATTGAATCTTAAAAACAAACTAAGCAAACAAGAAGGAGACAAAATCATGGATACAGATAATGTTTGAATGGTTGCCAGATGAGAGGGTGGTGGAAGAGAATGGGTAAAGCAGTGAGGAGATTAAGAAGTACAAATAGGTAGTTACAGAATAGCCATGGGGATGTAAAGTACAGTATAGGAAATGGAGCAGCCAAAGAACTTATATAGGACCCATGGACATGAACAATGGTGGGGGGATTGCTTGAGGGAGTTGGGGGTGCTTGGTAGGGGGGGCAGAGGGGGAAATATCAGGACAACTGTAATAGCATAATCAATAAAATATAACTAAATAAAAGCAAATGAGGTAGCTGGATTAATGATATTTAAGACTGTTTCTTCTAATATTCTATCATTTCAAGATACTTGCTCTTTAGATAGTTCAAATTTGTTGTAAAAACAAAACAAAATATTATCATCCTGAAGGTAGATATTCCTGAAATTGTGCCTTAAAGTCCTGGGTTTGAGAATATTTGTTTAGTAGGTATTTTTTAAAAAATAATTGCTGATAGAGATTTGACTTGGGGTGGTGGTCACACAATACAATGTACAGATGTGCTGTAGAATCACACACCTGAAACCTGTATAACTTTGTTAACCGATATCACCACAGTAAATTCAACAAAAAGGAAACAAAATCTGAAAAAAATGTATAAACAGACATAATAATTCCCGTTCTTTTATAACCTGAGTTATTTAAGGTGGACTTTAGAAGTCTTGAACACCTTTTTCTTTCAAAAGAGGGCCAAACTTTTCTGGTGAAGTGCTAATTATTCACCAAAAATAATCAGAAGGATCTGGCAGAACACATTGCCCAGAGTGTCCAGGATTTTCACATTCTATGCTGGTTTGGGAGAATTGTTTTGTTAAGTATTTTCCAACATCTCATTGCGCCTAATTGAACCCTGAAGGCTTTTCCTGGCAAGTGATTACAGCTTTCACTGTCTGAGAAAGCTCTGAATGTGGGCAGATGCAGCATGCTGTTAGAGTCCTTTCTTTCTCTCTCAAGGTTCTGCTTAGGCAAATGGAGATCATCTCCCACTACTTGGTTGAATCCCAGATAGGATTTTCCAAGATAGAGATTGCTGGTGCATAGGGTTTAAAACAAACCCCACAATACTGCCAGGGAATGTGGTTTTGAGACTGGAGGTTATATATTCACATCTCTCTATTCCTCTTGAGTCACTTTTTCTGCTCATAGAGGGTGAAAGGAGTTGACTGACAAAATTGAGCCAATTAATGATTGATGGTATTTTTCTTCTTTTGAAAGTCATTAGTGTTTTTCAAGATCTGCAAGCTATGGTTTGAAAGTTCTTCAAAGTTCTGATAGTGACAAAGTTCAGTTTTTGCTGTCTTTGTGACTTTCTCTCATGAGGCCAGAAGCAGCTTTTTAAAAATGCAAGCCAGTGTTTAGGAAGATGAATAAGTTTTACTTTGTATATTTATATAGAAGTAAGGTGTGGCACAAATAAATTCCGACTCTGTTATTGGCTAAAAATCAAGACATAGCCTGGATTATAGCAAATGAGACAATGACTTTAGAAGTCTTTTAGGTCATAAAGGATGTATAATATACAGTAAAATCATTTCAGATTCCCAAAGTAGGAATCTTATTGCTAACAAATGGTGACGTGTCAGCAGGATGAGAGGAGTATTAGAAGTGAGCTCTGATTCTTTACAGCAATTAAGCCGGCCAACTGATAGTAACAGTTTGCATATTTTTCAGCCAGTTTTTCTATGCATTTTTAATTACAATTATGGTTATATTACATGTAAAATGCTATATTTGCCTTATCTAATTTAACATTTTATATATTTTTTCCAGCTTTATTAAGGTATGATTTATATATAACATTGTGTAAGCTTGAGGTACAATGTAATGATTTGATACATGTATATATATCATCATTTAACATTTTATTTCAAGTGTTTGTTTATGTTACATAACCTCTTCATAACCATAATTGATATTTTAAATAATATCTAATAGTGTGTAATATTGCTATAATATAGGTTACTAAGCATTTGTTTTTTGATATTTCAGTTGTTTTCAAATTTCACTGTTACAAATGACAAAACTATCTTTGTAGCATAAATATATTTTCTAAAAATTTCTCTTTTTTCCCCTATGAGAGATACCTAGAATGTCACTATTCTTCAAGATATCATTGAGTAATAGAATTTTAAAGAAACTCAGAAATGATCTTAACTAGTCCACTGACTTTATAAGTGAGATACAAGATTTCTGGAGTGTTATGAAAAAAAATTACGAGCATATTTCTTTCTTACTGAGTTTCTATTTAGATGATTGTATCTGTGCCCTAAAGGAAGCAGAGGTGGGAATTTAGGTGCTCCCTACTGTCATAAAGGACACCTCTGTATTTAGCTACCCATTCACAATGAAAACCACAGGTGGGGACTGCTGAGGTATCCAGTAAACTTTGTCCTGGGCTGATTGGGGTGTTGGTTGTCCTTTTATCTAGGCTTTGAATCTTTGCACTCTATGTTTGTCCTCATGGGCATGCTCCTCACTCAGATCCTTCCCACCTCCCTGTCCCTCAGAATGATGACTACACCTGTGTGATGAGCTACTGTGTTACAGAGCATGGGCCAGGACCTGCTGTCTTTACTCCCAGCTCAATGATGAAGCGTTGTGGGCCTGTCTGCAATATTCTCTGGTGTTGATTTATCCAGCTGACAAAACTCATTTTTGAAAGTTTAAATCAGATACTTGTTGTTGATTCTGTATTTTCATTTTTAAAGTCATTGGTTTTGTTTCATCTTCAGTTTTATTATCTTTCTGACTACAATGAAGAAGCTCCAAACTGAGATTTTGGGAACCCTTGCTTTTCTCTGCTTTCTTTTATGTCACATTTGTTCTTCCTCCCTGAAGCATTCTTGTGACATAAGCAACTTACAGGGTAAAAATTGCTGCTCCACTTTTTCCTGACATTTAGAGTAACAGAAACAAAAAAGAAAAGAAAGTGGAAAAATCCTCATTTTATGTTGGAGCCACATGGCTTGCCTTTGAATCTAAGTTCTGGTACTCATCAGATGTATAACCTTGGGCAAGCAACTTAACCTACCTGTTCCTTTGTTTCCTCATCTGTAATACTGGCTTAATGTTATGACTCTTATAGAGTTGTTTGAAGTTTAAATAAGGTAATATGGGTAAATCATAATAATCACATGACATATGTTTGTTGTTATTACTGCATCAGTAACAAACTAATTGGCTTATAGACTTCAATTTTAAGGTGCAAGTATACCCTAAAATTTTAGATTTTCTTTTACTCAGGGTTCAGCTGAATTACTTTAAGCAATATATTTAAAAATTTTAAATTTTTGTGTGCCAACTACAGCACTAAGGACTTTTCTCATAGCATCTCGTGTAATACTCAAAATGACCTTACTATATTGATAAATTATTCTTAGTGTATAGATGAGGAAAATGTATCTCATAGAGTCTATATACCTTGTTCCATGTCATTCACATGGGTAAGGAGTGCCAGAAAAGGGATTTCCAACCTTTTTGGGCTATACCTCTTCTCAACAATTAGCCTACAGCAATTATATTGGAAGAAAAGTAGTTTTTACTGAGATATGGAAAGGAAAGTAGAATTAAAAGTCATAAATCTTGAGAAATGAAATTTGGAATACCTTAGATTTCTAAGACATGCAAGAGAGATGCTTAGAATACCAAGAACAAAATGCCAGTGTTGCAGTTGTGATTAGGGTTATAATATTACCTACAGGTGTGGCACCAAACAGATCTTTCCTACAGTAAGTCTCTATGTGGGATAGTGTGGGGATCATGATTAATGTGGACAGTTTAAAAGGATAATCAATATTAAATCATGACATAATAATAACTGAAAATTTAGAAACATTTATGGTGGACTTAGGCATTATACAAAAGTGTACTTTAATTTTTGTAATATTCTTCAAATAAGGTTTTAATATTTAAGAAAGATTATCATTTTTTCCTCAGTTAAACTGAATAGTTTTCACTTTTAAGCAGCTTTTATTTTCATATGCTTGATATAGGATTCTTCTATCTTAACTCCAAGAAACTGACAACCTAGGTATATCCCACAGAAACCGGCAATAATGCTTTTATAGCATTCTTATAGACAAGAGCTTGCAAAATTTGCATGTCTACCTTTTGTGCTTTTCCCCCATGGTTCTCCTTGTCCTCTGCACATATCCCCCACCCCCTGGGAAAGGGACATAGGTAAAGATAGGAGGGCAGCTGTGCCTGAGCTTAGTTGTCTGTGGATGAAAACATTGCTCAGCTCATATTGTTTTACTGTTGTATCAGATGAGCTGGGAGAAAACCCTAAAAATGATTCAAGGAGTTTCCATGGACATGGAGCCTGCATATACAATTTCTAAATAAGAATTAATTCATGCGAAACTGATATGCTAACCTGGGTTTATGTTTTTTTTCCCTAAAGAATCAGATTAGGTCTCTGGTCCTTTAAGATCCCAGGCTCTCTCCCTCCCATATATTTGTGAAGAATAAGGATTATATGTTATTGGCAGTAAGTTAAAAAAATTCAGAAATAATATATTCACCAAAGGCAAACTAAAAATTCAAGATTTTTAAATGTTTGTTGTTATCACTACTTGTGTTAGCATTGTTTCCTAATGAGTAGCTATGCTAAAGGTGCAAAAATAATTATTAATACATAAAATTTGTTTCATGGATTCAGCTAACACATACACTCTTATGACCAGAAACCCTGTATATTTCAGGTCAGTCTGTTTCTCTCAGCTCCAAAATCAAGTAGCAACTACCTAGTGAATATCAACCTCCAGATGTTTACTGTTGCTTGAAACTGAACTCATATATCTGGACCCTCCTTCTCTCTAACTGTTCTTCCGACTTTCCTATTTTCATTAATGCATCACTCTCTTCACATTTCCTAGCAAAGGATTATAGAATCACCTTTAACTCCTTTTCATCTCTCTCTTTCTCCACATGCAGCCATTTAATTGTCACTTCATTTTATTTCAGAAATATCTGGACTTCTGGCCAAGATGGAGGCATAAGTAGATACACTTTACCTCCTCACACAACCAGAAGGACAACAACAAGTGTAAAAACAAAAGGTAACCAGAACTGCCAGAAAATCGAACTGTGTGGAAGTCTGATAACCAAGGAGTTAAAGAAGAAACATTCATCCAGACTGGTAGGAGGGGCAGAAAAGGGAAGCCAGGGTGGAGAAGACTCGAGGAAAGGTGGTGGCTGGAGAATCAAGGTGAGCTAGGTGGTAGCTGGCACACTGGGTGATCCCACATTTGCTTGCAGATAAATCAGAAAGATCAACTGGGGAGCAAGACAGACCTCACAGCCCAGGGTTCCATTTCAGGGAAATAAAGCCTTACAACCTCTGATTGAAAAAACCTGTGGGGGGTGAGGCAACTGGAGAAACTCCCAGTTTCACAGGAGAGTTTGTTGGAGAGATCCACAGGGTTGTAGAACTTACACAAATCCACCCACCCTGAATTCAGCACCAGAAGGGACCAATTTGCTTGTGGGTAGTGGGGGAAGTGACTGAAAGCCAGCTGAGAGCTGAGCAAGTGGCATTATTCCCTCTCAGACCCCTCCCCCACATATAGTGCCACAACTCAGTGATGTGGATTGTCTTACCCTGACAAATAACTAAGGCACCACCCCTTACTATGTAACAGGTGTGCCAAGACAAAGAAATATGGCCCAAATGAAAGAACAAATCAAAAAGTCCAGAAAAAATACAACTAAGCAATGATGAGGTAGCCAACCTATCAGATGCGGAGTTCAAAACACTGATAATCAGGATGCTCACAGAAATGGTTGAGTATGGTTGCAAAATAGAGGAAAATCTGAAGGCTATGAAAAGTGAAATAAAGGAAAATGTACAGGAAACTAACAGTGACAGGAAGGAAACTGGGACTCAAATCAATAGTTTGTAGCAGAAGAAAGAAATAAACATTCAACCAGAACATGCAAGATTACTCTATCCAGCAAAGCTATCATTTAGATAGGAATGGCAGATAAAGTGCTTCCCAGATAAGTTCAAGTTCAAGGAGTTCATCATCACCAACCCCTCATTATATGAAATGTTAAAGGAGAACTTATCTAAGAAAAAGAAGATGAAAAATACAAACAGTAAAATGACAATAAACTCACAACAACTATCAACAACTGAACCTAAAAACAAAAACAAAAATGAACTAAGCAAACAACTAGAACAGGAACAGAATCACAGAAATAGAGGGTTATCATGGCGGGTTATCAGTGGGCAGGGGGAAGAGGGAGAATAGGAGAAAAGGTACAGGGAATAAGAAGCATAAATCTTATGTACAAAATAGATAGGGGGAGGTTAAGAATAGAATAGAAAATGGAGAAGCCAAGGAACTTACATGTGTGACCCATGGACATAAACTAAGGTGGGGGAATGATGATTGGAGGGGGGGTACAGGACAGAGGAAAATAAAGGGAAGAAAAAAATGGGACAACTGTAATAGCATAATAAATACAATATATTTAAAAATATCATTCATTTATGTCTTTCCCTCTCCATGTCCATGGACACCCCCCTCAACTGAACTCATAGTTGACAGAATTGTATCTGACTCTTTTCTTCCTCCTGTAAAGGGCACTCAATCCATGGTCACCACAGATCTGGTCATGGTATTCTCTTTTTAAAACCTGTTCCATATTACCCAGAGAGCAAGTCCAAACATTTAGCAAGCCTACAAAGCCTTTTCATACATGGGCTACATCCAACAAACTGCCTGAGTTTTTGCTCCTTCTGATCCATGCCTTATGTTCTAACCACTCACTGAAACATCCAAAGATCCACACACACTCTGACCTGTGTCAGTTTCCTTAGCCTGCACTGTTCCTCCCAACCTAATTTGTCTTGTTAACTTTTACTCATTTTTTAAAAAAGTTCAGCTTACTGCCAACTACCTTTAGCATTTCTTTCAGGTGTAATTAGTCATTCCTTTTTATTGTGCCCCCACTGTACCATTTTCTTCATGTATTCATTCATTTAATCATCCTTTTCCATACATTCATCCATCCATTCATCTATCCAAATATTTAGTGTATACTATGTATTTTAGTAGCTGACGATACAGCCATTAACTTCATGTGAAGCCATTAATAATAATAATGCAAAGCCATTAACTTTATGAGTTTTTATGAATTCTAGTATGAAATATATAATAGACAAATAAATAAAAACTGAAATAATATGATTCAGGAAATGATAGTTCCCTGGCTAATAGTAAAGAAGTTGAAGAGGCTAGATGGTGACAGAGGTTTGGGAAGGTGACAATATTGAATCAAAATATCAGAGGAAGTCTCTTTTAGGAAGTGGTAACAGATTAGAAGTCTGAATTAAATGTGAGAATCATGCTAGTAAACTTCTAATGGATTGGGTGTGGGCTATGAGAAGAATAGAAATCAGGAATGAAATCTACATGTGAAACATGGGTGTTTGGCATCATTTACTAGGATGAGAAAGATGGAACAGGCATAAAATAGGGAGATGATAATGTGTTTCTTGTATTCTTCTTTATTTACAAATTTATATCTCTCAGTTTGTGAGTTTTTTTTTTTAACATGGGTGCCACGTTCTTGTCTTTGGACTAAATGAAACAGACAAGCTGTAATAAAAGTAGGTAAATATTTAAAAACAGGGAGAACTATTGGTGAGCAAGGGCCTCATGAAAAGGCCAGTGGGTGGCAAAAATGTTAAGTATCACTTTACTACAGTCACCTGTAGCTCTATAATTGTATGCAACTAAGTCTTAAAATTTTAAGATGGGTAATTAGTTGAAAATTGAATATTTATTACCAATAGATACTCAGAATAATATTCTCCAGATACAAATTCTTTTTACCCCATTCTGTAAGAGCTTTTAACTTAAAATGACATCTCTAATATGATGCAAAGAAAAACAATAAAATAGCAAAAAAACTAGCTGAAATACACTTAATAATAGAAACATTCTAAAGCAAAACTTTAAGTTCAATGCCATCTTTTCTGTAAAGTTTTTTTGATTACTCATGTAATTTCTCTCCCAGCCGTCCATCACACTTCCCAATCACTTATCACATGCTAAGGAGGCAGCACAAAGCTTTAAGAAGAACAGAGGGGATAGGAAGAAAGCCCTTAGCTCCACTTCTGCCCACCTACTTTATTGGCAACCAATTAAAGCTCCCTGAATCTCCTTTATATTGACAGTGAAATGGTGCTAACCATTTAGGCCCTGCCCATCTCACAGGGTTATTGTAGCTCTCATTCATGTGGCATCATTGACTTAAAAAGTTTTTCATACATTGTAAGGCTACATTCATGAAGTGACCCATTTTATTTATGAAATATTTGCCTTTTTCCAGGCACTGCAAGGCTGCAAAGATCAATAAGACACACTTCATAGATTCCCTGAGAGCTGAACTTCTAGGAGGGGAGATATGAGTATACCCAAGGAACAAGGGAGATGCACAAGATGCTGGAGGCATTGCTGCATTGATGTTCTGCATTGTAATGATTGATGTACTCATTCATTTGCTGCAAAGGCAGCAAATTCTGAAATGGTAGAGACCATATCTTATATAATATTTTTATATTCCAGCTATTGGCAGAAAGTAGAAACTCAATAAAGATTAATTATAGAAAAGAGCCCAAATAGGGTAGCTGGGCTGAGGCTCTGGATCACTACATATATAAACACTCTAATAATCTCCTAGTCCATACATATAGTTTCCTTGCTCTGCCTTGTGTCTTCTTGCTTTTGGACTTTGGAAATGCCCACTTTATGGAACTAAATTAGTTTTCTTGGGCTCTTCTCCTTATCCCTGGTGTCAAGATTACTCTCCCATAAATGTTTCCAAAGACATTTTTGAAAGATATGCATACC
>PVIA01005265.1:0-118893 GCA_004024845.1 Tonatia bakeri
CCCCGAGGCAGTGTGTCTGTGGTGGTCGTCTAGGGTGGCAGCCAGCAGGGAGCCAGGAGCCGTAGCTTACCCTGTTTTGTCCAGACATCTCTAATGAGAGCATTGTCCGGCGCTGGAGAACAGTCATCGTGCTGACAGTGCCCCTGGCTGTCTGTGTGCGTGGTGGGCAGGTACGTATGTCATCAGGCTGTGCGTGACGTTGACGGAGTCACGGCAGATCTGCCAGCGTGCAAGAATGTACTTAGGTCTGGCCGTCCCTGCCAGCAGCACCATCCCAGACGAGGCTTTGCGGGTCTTCCCCAGCACCGCTGTGGGGGGCGTTCTGCCCCAGGACAGGCCACGCTGCACCTGGGCCCCCTGGTTCAGGAGGCCTCCTCCTCCGGGGTCCTCCAGGGTGGGCAGGGAGCATGCCGTGCAGAGACACGTGGACAGTCTAAAGGTGCCGTTCCCTGTCGGGTGTGCGCCAGCTTGTTTCATCCTCCACGGGGGTCCTCACTGACCGCTTCCCCCGCGGTCCTCGGCTGCTGCGTTCTTGCAGGCACAGCGCCATCCTGTCCCGTTTCTGCACCTTGACGCCGTCTCAGAGTCCCCGTGGATCGACTGCAGTACAGTCACCCATTTGTGCGTGTTTCCCGTGAAATCCAAAGATGCAGCCGTCCACCATGACCTTTAGTGGGCGGTGGCGCCCTTTGGTGCTTCCTCCCCCTCCTCTGTCCCCGGTGCTGGGATTCCCTGTGTTGCACAGGGCACGCCCAGCAAGGCCACCGCAATGAGCCTCCTTGGATTCTGTCGGGCATCCTCGTGTTCCTGGGGGTGACGGAGGGTGCCCACGCCACCTGGGTTCTCTCAGCCCGTTAGCACCCATGTCGTGACCTCGTGGTCCCCGAAGCTTCCGCATCTCAGGGAAGACCCCAGGCAACAACATGCCCCGTGTCACCGGACTGTATCCTACCTTCTCCTGCGTTGTTGTCCTTGGGCTGCACAGGGGACAGGGTGATCCCATCCAAGGGCAAGTCAGCACCGCCCACAAGCACATGCTAACCCTCACCAGGCTGACCTAGGGTTCTGTGCACTGTGGCCTCGACCATGAACTTGGGCCCGGGTGCTCTTCACGTATCATAGCTTTCTGCAGCCGTAGCCAGGTTCATCGGAGCTGTTCCTCTTCTGTCCCCTCACTCCTTCAGGACCCCGGTTCCCGCACAGCCTCCTCAGGGCGCCCTTCCTCTCCTCCCCGCTGCCACGGCAGGTAGAAGGGTACAGGGGTGCTGGCCCCTCTGCGAATTCTGTTACTGTTCACGGAAGGGCTGCTGCCGCCAAGTGTCTGTGCCCCCCCGACAGCTGGCACAGGGTGAAAACCAGCACCGAAGGTCCTGGGGAAACCCACTGCTGACGTGCCATCAACCTGGGAGACGGGTGAAATGCCCCAGGGACGGGTGTGCGCCAGTGGCCCTAAGCGGGCAGCGAGGGGTTTCCCCCGACAAGGAGGGTGTGAGCGGCCAGCAGGGGGAGGCTGGGAGCTGCCCGTGTCTCTGATGGGGAAACATTCGCCCAGTGAGAGCAGTGCCGAGTTTCCGGAACCCTATCCCGTGCCCCGTTATCACCTGGAGAGGATGTTACTTCTTACTGTGCTTCCCCAAACACGGCACGTTGTGCAAGGCTGCCTCTCTTCGTTACTCGTGATGCTTTCAAGGTCGAATGGGCTTACACCTCCCTCCACCTCGTCCATGTCAGGGTTTATTTTCTCTTCTCTGACCGTCGTCACCGCGTCACCCCAGACCCAAGCTGGGGAGCGTGCGGGGAGTCCCAGACTATTTCGGGTCACCGACCGCGCAGGTCGGGGCTGAGCGTCGTTATCAGTGACGGTTGCGGAAGCACTCGTCTGATCTGCAGACCACGTTTCATGATTGTTTATCTCGCTAAGGGAGTTGACTCACGGTCCCGTTAGTTCAGCCCATCTGGCAGCCTTTGCTGGCCCCCAGTGACCGCTGGCGGCATCCTACAGCCGAGTCCACTGCAAGAGATGGACGGTGCATGACGAGTAACATTCTAAACAACACCCGCTTCAGCGACGAGGACGCCGTGAGGGAGAAGAGAACTCCAGCGTGACCCAGAGAAGGGCAGGGTTGTTGACGGAGACTCGGATGAGCCGGCCCAGAAGCAGGGGGACAAACTCCGTTTGGAAACGCACTGCGCATGCCTGTCCCCATCCTGTTCGCTGATCAGACACGTGCCCTGTCCACGGTGTCCCGTCTGGGGTTGCCTTTGTGTGGCGTCACGGCAGGAAGACCAGCTTTTTCAGAGCGGCTGCCCACCTGCCTCGGTGACAGCCTCTCCCTCTTCTTGGGGCCCACCTGCTCTCTCCTGTGGCACCCACTTTGCTCCACACGACCCTATACCATGGTCAAGGTCTTCACTTATGCCTAAAGGAAAAATACGGCGTGGGTCAGACTGGATAACTGTCCATTTCGATGTTTCGGGAGTCAAGTAATGCTTGGAATGTTCTAACCTGGCACCGCTGACACGGCCCACCTCCACGTTAGAAAACATGGATAGTGGTGGTGTGTTTAAGGCGGTGCCTTTCGCCAGGTGTTCGAGATTGCGTGGATTCCATGAAATCTGGAATTTTTATGACTGCCGTCGCAGGAGGGGATTTCAAGGGAATCATTTTATGGTCTATATTTTACTTCTTACTCATAGCTTGGCTTCCAGATCTATGAGGTCCACTTGCGTCGCACCGGGTGAGTTCAGTTCAGACACTTTCAAAGCCTTCTTTTATGTTCTAATTGTTTCTGGCTCCCACGGTGCCAGCAGAGCCAAGAAGAATAGAAAAGTAAGTCTTAAATAAAAATCAGAAAAGATCGGATTCCCCAAACGCTTTCCCCTGCATTTCTTTGGGAAATACTCTTGAATTTTACCAAAACTTGAAACAAAATTTCGTGGCCCTGCCTGTATTTTCCATCCCTCGACGGAGGGTTCAACCTTCTTCGAGTGCCCCGGAAGAGAGGGAGGTCCTCGTATTGTTAATGTGAATCTGTGTTTTCCAGTTTCTGCGCTTTCAAGGAGCTCTGGCAGCAAGTCACCGAAGTACGGGATTCGCCTGGTCCGCGGAGCCCTGACTCCCAGCTGGCGCGGGCTGAGGGGTGGAGAACAGCAACACAGAGATTCGGTTTCTGCATCTAGGGAATCTGCACCTCCTGCGAGCGAGCCTCACAGTGCGTGCCACGTGGGCAGCACTCACGTGTCACGTGTCGCGTGAGCAGCCGGAAGCAGCTGCACCGTGTGCAGTCACAGGCACGCCGAGTAAGAGCTGGCAGTACCACCACTCCCCTCTCGGCCACGTCTCCTGAACGTGTGTCACCAGTTTGCTGCCTCTGGTTTCCACTCCCCACCAAAGATTGCGTGCGGCCGTGTGTCAGCACAGTTCCGGGTGTGCGGCAGGTGCGTGGGCCCACGTGAGCATACACAGCACTGGCCACGCAGTCCAGTTGCCCCCCTGCCGCTGCCCTGGCTCCTCCGTCTGCCCCGGGTCTTCCTTCTGGGGTCTCTCCTCCATCGCCCACGCTCCGTGGCACGTCCTGGGGTGAGTGGAGATGAGACGCAGTGGACGGTTGAGGGGGGGTGGGGGCCAAGTCATCACGAGGGAGTGAGAGGCAGCGATTGTGCGGGACAGAACCTCCTCTGAAAGCTGCATGGACTCAGCAGGTGCATGGCCCTGGTGGGAGTCATGATGGCTCACTCGGTGGCACTGGTGGACTCCCCCGCCCTGCTGCTCTGTGGGTGCACACAGCCCAGCACCCCCTGCACCGGGAGGGTGCACTTCGGTCTCAGCCCATCTGCGTGGAGCCCTCCCGAATCCGGCCCACACAGCCCCTCGCCCGCCCCACCCTGCTCGGACCACCCAGGCCTCCTCCATCCTCTGAGCGCCGAGCACAGCCCTGCCGCCCGCAGCAGAGTGGTTTGCCACACAGTGAGTACGGGCGCTGAGCCGGCTGCACAGATCCCCCCCCAGTCACACAGTTTGTGGAGAAATGACACGCTGTGAGGTGGTGTCCTTAGCCCTGTCCCTTGGCACCAGCCTCCCATGTCAGCCCTGAGTGTGGCAGCCTCACCTCCCAGCAAAGTTCAATGGAAAAATGGTGGGGGGCTGGCAGTCGGTGTAACAGACCCACAGCAGCTCACACGGAGTGTAGAAACCGTCCCTCACTCCCAAACCCTGCTCTCCTGAATGCTTCCCGTCCCACTTCCTGAGCAAACTGGCTTCGGGACATTCTCCAGGTAGCGTTATTTGCAGAAAACTTTCAAATGTATATATTTTTTCTCTTGCATACACGCACAGTGTCTACCCTTGGCCGTGGAGCAGATCTGGAAAGGGGGACACGTGGGCTCCCCCGTCCCTCAGACGTCAACAGGCGTGTTAGAATATGATGCATGGACATGGTCAGGATCCGGGACACGCATGCACACGCAGGCAGTTTGTCCCACTCGGGAGGACAGACGCCGTGTCCAGTGGTGAAAGACGCCACCTCTTCCTGTGGACCGGCCTGCCACTCGCCCCGGAGGGACTCAGGTCAGCGAAGGTGATGTCCGCCCCGCAGACCCGAGTGTCTGTGATGGACACAGCCTCGGTCTGACGGGGCAGCCGTGCCGCAGGCCGTGCAAGGCCCAGGATCTGGAAGAACCTCAGTGGCCCTTGTCGTGAACTCACCAACACGGGCCGGGCCCGAGCGTGGTTCACGTCGAGATTCCCGCACAGGGCGGCCGCTCTTTGGGCACAAGTCCTTTCCCTGGTCTGTCGTCGAGTGTCTTTGGGTTCTGGTGAGTAGTAGCCCCCCTGGGCCTTGTGGGTTGCATTTTTGGGTGTTATTTTACAGTTTTCCTGCTTCCTGCATCCCTTTTCTTCCAGCGGCTGCCGTGTGTTTGCCGAGGATGGAAGCTGCGAGCCCTCGGGACATGGCAACACTATTTTTACGGTCTGCCTGGAATTCACATTTCACAGGGAGTCCTCTGACTCGTGTGGAGGCCTCAGCACAGCCCGTTTTAGGAAACCCTAGAGCTGGGAACCCCGCTTCCTCGGTCCCTCTTGAGGGAGAGGGCAGACACAGGAGCTGGGAGAAGATCGCGGAGAGATTCCCGTGGGCGCCGTGGGGCCGAGGTGTGTGGCCGCACCGGAGGGACCCTGCAGCCTGACCTGGTTGTGGGAGCAGGGCTCGGTTTTCTGAGACAGCCCCGGGGGCACCCACATCGGGGCCCAGGGCTTCTGTGTCCTCCACAGAAGTGACACATGCAAGCAGGTCCAGCCTCAAGGGGACGCAGGTCCTTCTTCCCTCAGGTGAAGTCTGGAGGGAGCTTGGAGGTGAGAGGGCGGCCTCACAGCTCCTTGCAGTTCCCCACTCGACCACGCCCCGTGCAGTGAGAGGAGGTGAGATGTAGGGGCTGCTCCACTGCCCCCTTCCCACCCGCTGGCTGTCTCCCTCTGGCCTCCGCAGCTGCTGCCCAGGGCAGACCGGGCTTCCTCGGCCCAGACCCAGCCCCCCGGGGACATCCGTCTGCAGGGGAGGCTGGGAGATGCCGTCGCTGCCGCAGAGCTTGGTGGGCACAGGGGGGTCCCGTCCCTGAAATCCGGGACGACGTGCAGTGCACCTCAGATGCAGGGCTGTGTCTGCGAGCCAGAGGCTCTGAAAACAGCTTGTCACAGCTGACTTCGAAGTCTGTGTCCTTCCTGGCGTTTCCCAGGGTAAATGTTCCGTAAAACCACACTTCCGAGAGAAATCATGGCATTTATGATATGCGGGGAGGAAAAGAATTAGAGGCACATAAACAGCCGGTTGTAAAACGGCATTGTAAAACACGGAAATTTATGTTGATTGCAAAGGAATAAACTGGGGGAGAGTGAAGCATCCGAAAGAATTATTTAGAAGATAAAGAATAAATTGGTGAGCCCTGACTGAGGTGGCTCAGTGGATTGAGCACCGGCCTGAGAACCAAAGGGCCGCCGGTTCAATTCCCAGCCAGGGCACATGCCTGGGTTGCGGGCCAGGTCTCCAGTAGGGGGCGTGTGAGAGACAACCACACACTGATGTTTCTCTCCCTCTCTTTCTCCTTCCCTTCCCCTCTCTCTAAAAATAAATAAAACCTCAAAAAAAAAGAATAAAGTGACGAGACTTTGGTAACAGTGGGAGAGCCCATGAGCTGTCTCAGAGGTGAAGCTGTTGGGCCGAGCTGGCTGTGGACGGGCGGCCTGACCAGCAGCCCGCAGCGCCCGAACCTCATAAACAAATGAGCTCCTGGCCGTGAGCACAGATGGCAGCCCAGCTACCATACTCCTCTCCCGTTCCACAGCCTCCCTTCTCTGCCCGAGTCGGACTCCATCCTCTAGGAGAAGGGCTTCTCCACTGCAGCCTGGTGCTTGGTGTTCCGGAACCGGGGGTTCTGTTCTGTGTTGCTTTCTGCAGAGAACTCACCACGCAGAGGCCGCACCGGATGCCACAGGTCAAACACGCGTCCCTGTGCTGAGCTGCGGTGGCACGCACCTTCGCCGGGGGTGTCCGATCAGCAAGGACGCTGACCGCTGAGGCAGTGGCTGTTTGTCCAGAATGACACAGGGAAGAACAGTAGCATCGTGGGAAGCCCAGTTTGAGTTAAATGAGGTGGATTAGTGTGGCTCACACTGTCAGAGCCGTTTCATCTCCTGCTTAGACGTGCACACCACGCACTCACTTACAAATCGTGTCAGCAGACTCTGTTTCGTGAAGTAACCTAAAGTTGTGCACAGTGTGTGTGTGCGTGCAGGGGAGGGCATTTGTGAGTTAGTGTTTGAGTGTGTTTCATTCCCGTCGTCTTTGTCTTCCCGGGGTCAGGACAAAGGCTTTGGGGAGTGAGCCCCTGAGCGTGCCAGGAGAGTGTGTAGCGAAGGGTGCCCCTGTGAGTCTCAGACACAGCCTGACCCTCCCTGAGCGCAGCAGCGGGGACCGGGGAAGCAGCAGAGGACCCGTGACGCCCCCAGCTCGAGGGCCTTGCCTGTTACATAGAAAGTGAGCTAGGGCTCGGGTGTGCCCATGTGGCAACTGGCCACGCAACAGGCAGACAATGTCACTGCTGCTCTCTGCAGGGGGTCTGCCACCCTGCACTCCTGGCAGCCGGGGGTGCCAGAGCCCGTGGCCATGCCGGAGACCCACAAGGCCACCGAGTGATCTGCGAGGGTCACAGCTGCAGCGGATGGATGATGACCTGGTTAATGAATCCAGGATTAGTTTGGAGCACCACTCCACAGGATGACTTCCCAGTTCCATTCAGAGCTGGATGTCCGGGCTTTAGCCTCAAAATGCGGTAGAGAGTGCAGGCAGCGATCTTCTCCAAAGATATCCCTGTCTGTCTGCATGCTTTTGAACAGAAGGTGTGAACCATGGACAGAAAAAGAAAACGTCGACCTGTTTCCTCAACAGAGGAACAAGTGCCATACACTGTCTTCCTAAGTGGCTCCTCAGATCTCCAGCAGTGTCAGACAGGGGGCCTGTCAGGAAACATCCGTCTGACGGGACCCAGACATGTGACCCGGAAGGACGCCCCCTGCCCTGTGGTCCCAAACACGGACTCCTCCGGGAGCGGGGAGAAAGACACTCTCAGACGGCGGAGGGCGCCTTCGGAGAGCTGCCCTGTGGCCACACAATTGCGTTCACTTGTAGCAGAATCTGACATGCCATGTGAAGCTGATCACCAGTGCCCACAGCACACACGTCTCCCAACACGTGTCTCCCAGCACACGTGAGGCAGGTCACAGGGACAAACCCAGTTGCCTCTGTGTGGTGGCCGCAGCTGCCTGATCAGAGCTGGGGACAGGTGGAGACCCACCTGGCTCAGCAGGGCGTGGACAGCATTGAGGCCCCCAGTACTCGTGGGTGCCGCAGGCATGGGCAGAAGTCCTGTTGACTCCTCCAGAGGTCCGGGACAGGGCCGCACACACTCCTGTCTCACTCAGAAAGGGGAGCTGCTCATGACACATCAGGAAAAGCCACCACGGGCCGGACAGCGAGCTTCAAAGTGGAAGGGTGGGCTGGAGAGAGAGGCAGGGCCAGGCAGGTGTGGCATGGATGGACAGACCTCTGGCAACACCAGAAAGGCCCTGTGGTCTGGGCGGCACCAAATGCAAATCCTCAGGGAATAAAGCGGGCCCGTCTCCAGGGAGACCAGAACGCCAGACTGGGTGCTGTGTGTTCCCCCTCAGTGTTCGCACGGGGGGCTTCCCCTAGCTGCTCCCCAGAGTGTGTACTTAGGGTGGGCCTATACTGATTCTACCCGAACCTCAAGTGTTCCTCCGCAGCCTACTGAGACTGCAGGAGAACGCTCTTTCTCTGCTCGTCCACGCAAAGAGCTTTTCCGTCCCTGACGTATCTTGAACTTCAGAGTGTCCGACAGTGACTTTGTATGGAATGAAGTCCGTCTTTGCAAAAAAAAAAAAAACCCAAATATATATGATCACACACGTATGTGTTTCACTAGCAGTTTCCACGTGGGAGGAACACAGGCCTGAGCTGCGTCACCCACGTGTCCCCTCTGGCGGTCTGGCCACTGCGCCCCACTCCTGTGGAGGAGAACAGAGCAGGCACGCGAGGCGGGCACAGGCCGGGGTGACCCACGGGGCGCACCCGCCATGCGGTCCCATCTTCTGCGAGCTGCAGGCTTGCTGTCCAAAGACCCAGCTCACATAGCCAGGCTTTGCGACTCGGCGGTTTTCTCTGAATGTTCATTGCCTTCACTCACGTGTGTCATCTGTTTATTTATGTGTCTGTCATGTCTACGTATGTGTGTCTCTGTCTGTCTAGGACATTCCTGAAGACGTGGCGGGTGGTTCCGACGCCCTCCGCTGCATGCGAAGCTCACAGGAGGGATTCCTGAATAGCGCCCCCCCACTGCCGAACCGCGGTAGTGCGCCTTTCCTGAACGTGTGCCCCCAAAACGTCATCGTTTTCCCCCGCGTTTCCTGTCCATGCACGTGTTTTGTGGTTTAAGGGGCAGCTGAGAAACTCACCTGCGTGGAGGCAGGTGTAAGAGTTGTAGAAAAGATGGTATCAGACTGTTTTTCAAGGAATCTCCGTGTCCCAGACCCAGCCCGCAGCGAGAATGCAATCCCTGCGGTTGCAGGAAAATGGTTTCTCGACCACGCTGAGCTCGGTGAGGGTCGTGCGGGTGTTGTGTGTCCCTCTGCTGAGCAGGGGGGGCGTGCGTGTGCGTGCACGCGTGCGTGTGTGTGCACCCGTGCCGGCCTCCCCTGCTGTTTGCAACGCTGTCCGGGAGAGCAGCGCGCCCTCACGCGCCCCCGCCTCCAGGGGGCGGTCCAGGTGTCTGCTAAATGAATCTCTGCTCCGAGCAGGCTGCGGGAGCCCTTTCTTTTGATTCCTCGCTGCGGCGCAGAACAAACGTGGAACGAGAGGTCAGAGATCCGCGGAAGCTCGTTACCGGGCGCTGGGAGGCGGAGGTCTCCGGCTCCGCGCTTAACGAGCTGCAGCCCCGGTGCCAGCAGAGCTCGGCGGTGCCGAGGCCTAATCAGAGCGGCTGGGCCCCTCGGGAGCGCAGCTGCGGGCGAAGAGCCTCCTGCATCACAGGGACCCGACATCCCCCAGGTAGCTCCTAATTCAAGGCTGCTGGCCCCAGGAGCTCATTGCGCATTCTTTCATGGGGGCCGCGAGGCATAACGTGGGGGGGGTGGGGGAGGAGATGGTAAAACACAGAGCTGGCCTCGTTTGCAGTCAGAGGGCACGACCGTCTGTCTCTCCATGGGAGGGGAAGGGAAATAAAAGTCAGCCTGGTCTGCTGTGTTTCTGCTCGAGTGGGTTGTGTCCCAGAATATACACCACCGAGTATAAAATACGAGTCCACTGCGGTGCCGGATTTCCCTCCTGTCCACACACGAGCATCTCAGGGAGTATGTAGTTGCTGTCATTGCTGTGTGCTGCCGCTGCTGCTGTGTCCGCGGTGGGCACACAGTTGGTTCTGGGCCAAAGCTGGCCCCCGCCCCCGTGCCACAGACAGAGGGCCAGGGGGAGGCGGCCGGGCGGCACGGGTGAGCGTCCATGTCGTTGCCGTTCATGATTTAACGGCAGTCACAGGCGCTGTGCACACACCCTGGGCCCACAGAGCGAAAACACTGGTCGTGGGCCTCTTCCAGAGAAATCAGCAAAGCGGTCTGGCCGGCCCTGCTCGCCCTGTGACACTCCATTTCTAAGCTTTTCATCACGAAATATCGTGCCCACACAGTGTACAGAAATAAAACTACGCACTTTTCTTTACTGCGCACCCCATTATTCTGGGTAGCAATTTCTTTCTCAGTTTCTCCTCGTGGTTTTTTAGCTTTGGTATACAGCATCATTTTAAAAAATGTATTTCTTCATTTTCTAATTGTGGTTGACATGCAATATTGTATTACTTTCGGGTGCATGCGTGCTGGATAAACATTTATATATTTTACAAAGTGTTTGCCCCGATACTTCCAGCACCCAGCTTGCACCATGCATAGTTATTACAATATTATTGACTATATTCCCTGTGCTGGATTTTACCTCCCCGTGACTGTTCTGTCACTGCCAATCTGTACTTCCCAATCCCTTTGTCTCTCCTGTTCAGAAAGTATCCCTCCATGTAATATGGAAAATAGAGCCATTTATCAAGGAAGATACAAGACACAAGAAACATTGTACACAGGACAATGACACCTCAGTCCCCTTCAAAGGAGGCACCTGGGGACCTCACACAGTTCTCCCAGTCACCATCAGCTGTCCCATCATATTTTCCTGAATCTCATCCCCGGTCTGAAACCTCTTCCCTTTCAAAAGTGGCTTTAATTTTGGGAAAAGCCAGAAGCCACAGGGCTCCAAATCTGGGCTGCAGGGGGGCTGAGTCACCTGGGTGATTGGATGTTTCTCCCAAAAATCTCCACTGAGCAGGCACGTTGTCCTGATGAATCTCCCAGTCACCAGTTTCCCGTAGCTCTGGCCTTGTGAATCATCCCAATAGTTTCCGGGGGGAATGTTCCAGCTGAACACAAAATTGGATGCAGACTCTCTGCTCTACTCACTCAGTCATTTTGAATGCGACGGCCACACAGTACACACACTCACTCAATGGTATCCACCGCCCCCACTGACTAGTACAGTGAGGTCAGCATTGTTCACACACGTGTGTTCCACACACCGTACTTTCTTCCCCACTCGTCTACTGACGGGTGCTAGTGTTGCTTGCACGTCTTGGCTCCCGTCAGTAACACGGCAGTGAGCACAGGGGTTTTCTTGGCTCTGTGGGATCTCCCTACCTCCCTACGGCAGTGTCGGGGGCGGGGCACAGACGCGGGGGGACGGGAGGAGCCCTTCCCAGCCTTGGCGGGAAATAGTAAGGCGGAAAGTAGGCCAGTGTATCTGACAGTGGAAGAAACCGGGAACAAGAAGAATGTCACAGGGGTGGCATTGGTGGGCACTCTCGATAGATTTGCTTCGAGGGAAAGGACAGATGACCCAGGTGTGCCCTTCCCCGGTGACGGAGGAGGCACAGCTAAGGAAACGGGGGTGGGGAGGGTGTTCCCGTGACCAGGTGGTGCGTGTCAAAGGAGGCATCGAGGGGAGAGCGCCTGGAGGCGACTAGGCCAGACAACGCCCCAAAGAAGGAAGACCAAAGGGGCTTCCTCAAAGAGGCACGCCCTCCTCCCGGGCCAGCCAACAAAATGGTGTGCCAGCCTTCCCAGCCCATTTCCGGCATCGTTTTCGGCAACTTGTTAAAGGGTAGGAGTTTGTGCAGAGACGATTTGACCTAAGGGAGAAAGACCTTTTCCTTGTGTGTCCCTTCATATGCTGCAGCCTTCCTTTAAAGAAAAAAACAAACAAACAGGTATTTCTTAGACATCCAACAAGTATTTCCAGATGAAGGGCTCAGCCAGGCCTCCCGGGGGCTGGGAGCGGACGAGTATCTTTATCTTGTCCTGACCCCGTCAGGGGGAGGGGAGAGGTGACCCTCCAAGTGTGATTTGGTTCAGAAGGTTGTATATTTACACATTCACATCTGTATGTGGTGTGTGCATGTATGTGTATATATACACTCAGCCAGGTGAGGCTCATGGATGTACTTCCGATACTCATAGCCCCCACACATGTTATATGTATACAATTTTATTGTTTTTAAGAAGTGTTTCAAATGTTATTGATTGACTTTAGAGACAGAGGAAGGGGGGAGAGAGAGGGAGAGAGGGAGGGAGGGAGGGAAAGAAAGAGAAACACCAATTTGTTCTTTAACTATGGAGGCATCCATTGGCTCATTGTTCTATCTGCCCTGATCGGGGATCGAACCTGCAGCCTTGGTGTATGGGGTCGACGCTTTAACCACCTGAGCTACGCAGCCAGGGTGATACACACACACACGTACACACATATAACTTTAGATACCCATAGATTCAAAAGGAGCTAGGGACGTGCATTCCCGAAACATCCACAGAAAACAAAAATACCATCAGCCCCTGGAGGAGCAGGAAGTAAAAGAGGAAAGAAAACATGTCTTAATATGGAAATGTTATTGCGTGAATTTTTTAAGTCAAATATTTCCTGCCTCTGTGCCTCTCCTAACAAAGACAGCGAGCCTGGTCACAGAGGCCAGAGTCGTGCGCACAGTGCAAACCCTCTGAGAGCTGACGGGCAGGACGCTCGGGCTCCGGTTCCAGGCACCCTCTAAGAATGAGCTCCGAGTATTTGGGGTCCCGTGCCTCTGTCCCCATCTCTCTGGTGAGGACTAGGACGGCACTGCCTCAGAGAACTTTCGACAGCAGCCAGTCGACTTTCGAATTTCCCCGGAAGGACCGGTAAAGTGTGGACAGTTGTTCGCACTGTCCCCTTCATCAGAGAGTCACAAAGAGAATCTTCTTCCTGCTGGGGTCGGCCTCCATGGTGGTGTGGGGTGCATTCGGCAGGCAAACATTTAAGATTTGAGAACAAATCTAGTAGTAGAAGTCAGTTAGTGCTGTGTGGTTGGGGACGGGGCTCTGTTAGGGGGACCAGCCAGGGGGCTGACGGTGGGCACACAGCGGCAGTGCAGTCCTGGGTCGTGGGGGAGTGAGCGAGCATGCGTGCACCCTGCCGAGACGTGATGGGACCCAGCACGGTGTCTGCAGTCCAGTAAGTACATGGGGCGATCGAAACAAAATCCCGGGAGCTGTCGGTAAGTGCTTCAGACCTGCCCCACGAGTCTGCACTCCTTCTCAGCGCCGGGGGGTGCTCTGCGTGCTTCAGCAGAACGCGACCTGGCTGTTGGCAAGTCTCGGGTCTGTGTTTCCAACACAGAAGAACCGTGTTTCAGGGAGCGTATGAATGACGCTGGTCCGAGGTCATGTGCCCATTGACGGAAGTGCAGGGCTGGGAATCATTTTTTTTAGGGTTCCAGGGAATATTCTACACAGTGAGTCTTTTTCTTTTTTTTCTTTTTTCCGTAACTTTGTCACAGCTACTTGAAAGAGCAAGAGGAAGAGTCGTCTCCTGTTGGCTGAGTGGCCGCCCTAGCAGTAAACACCCACGTGGGAACTCATTCCAAGCATCCCTGCCCTCACTGTGCGTCTCCGACTCCGGGTGGCCAGGAGAAACAGTCCTGTGCGTGTAGACGGGCACGGTCTCACGGTCCCCCAACACCTCGGGGCTTGCTCCTTGGGGACCGGTCATGAGCATACAGCTCGCATGTTGTGCAAATGTGCCCGTATTTCTCTTATTCTTAGTCCCCCGGCCCCTCATCCATTGCGTCCAGCCTCTCTTGCCCTTCGGGCCACAACCTCGCTGCGGTATCTGGACGTAGAGTCGGCCCCACTCACACCCTGTTCAGGCGGGAAAATGGAGTGGGAGGGGCTTCATCAACCGGCAGCCTCTTCCAGGGTGCACGGGTTTCCCGTTTCCCTCTAGTTCGCCCTGTCATGTGTAACAAAGTGCATCAGCCCTGGCTGGTGTGGCTCAGCGGATTGAACACTGGCCTGTGAACCAAAGGGTCACCGGTTCGATTCCCAGTCAGGGCACATGGCTGGGTTGCGGGCCAGGTCCCCAGTAGGGGGTGCATGAGAGACAACCACACACTGATGTTTCTCTCCCTTTCTTTCTTTTTCCCTCCCCTTCTCTGTAAAAATAAATGAAATCTTTAAAAAAGAAAGAAACACAGCACATCAGCTTGGGAGTTCAGTGGGGTGCCGTGCCAGGCCGCCATCTGCCACCCCCCACTCATCCCCAGGGTCACCTCCAGGAGTGTGTCACATCACGCGTGTGGCAGAGGGAATCCTGCAGACTGTAAGGTTCCCCATCAGCTGAGTCTCAGAAAGGGGAGTGTCCGCAAGTGACGGACCTGGAGCCACCACATGCACAGGCTCCTTTTTCTCCAGCCAGTGGGAGGAGCAGGACTCAGGTGTCTGCGGGGACCGGGCATGAGGGGTTCCTCCGATCCTGAGACCTGCGGCAGCCCCTGGGAGCAGCCCCGGGGGCTGGAGGGAACACTGGGCGGCAGCCAGGAAGAAGCGGAAGGGGGCCAGCGCTTCACCTAACATCTGCAGAGAGCTGTTGCTGGGTAAGAAGTTGACGGTGGCCGGAGAGCCATTCTCCCCTCTCAGATAAGATCCTGAGGCACCGGCACCTTTGTTTTGGCAGGGCAGACCCTGAGCTGAGTGGTTGCTGTGACCGTGTAAGGTAAAACACCGAGCCGCAGAAGGGCGCGAGCGGTCTACCGTCGTCACGCACAGGGAGTGGGGCGAGAGAGAGCCAGTGTGCAGCAGTGGGCTTGCACTCTGACACGCAAGGGCTCTCACAGACACTGGGGCTCCAGGAGGAGGAGAAGACGGGGTGTTCCGGGACAGACGGAAGATTCCGTGTCACGGGGAGGACCCCAAACAAGGACTGGAAACGCGGCGAACAGGAAATAACGCGACTGGACCTCGCGTCAGGGAAAGCGGATCTCGGTCTGTGCCTGAAGAGAGGGGGAACGAGGAACAAAACCCTTGTCCGAGCTCAGCCACGTGGCAGCCTGGCCAGGGATGGCGCCGTCTTTGAACCAGCTGCCCGCAACAGCGGGTCCCTCCCAGACGGGGAAGAAAAAGACAGGGAGGCAGAACTCTGCTCCTTGTGTGTCTGCCGGGCGCCGTGCTGGGCACGGGGGCGTTATTTCTTTAGGTGTCTTTATCCACAAAACGGTAAATGCACGTACAGAGGAGAGAGCCGCCAGCCAGTGTCTGGTGATTTGTGTACAGCTGGTGGGACATCTCTGGTTTGAACAATGAACCTGCCTTTTGTGTCTCGCTAACTTGGAAGAGGAAACGTACAATCATTTTTTCACCACGTAGCACTGCAGGCGTACACATCAGTAAATATGACACATCACACATTGAAACCAACAGCAGAACTTCGGGGGGAAAAAGGTTCATTTGGGGTTGCCAGAAACAAGGAGAAAATGTTCGGTCCCAAAGAAAAGCCATGGCTGAATTCCTACATCCGGGCAGCTGATTCTTCATGGGGGAAGTTGGAAGCGTCGGGGAAGCAAGCAAAGATCATTTAGGGCGTCATCATAAAAGGGTACGGGGCAGTGGGCCAAGCCACCACCGAGAGCCATCGGCCTCACATGTGGTCACTGCGGCCGACGTGTTTGCACTCACCGGTCTGCTGCGGGCTGATGCATGGGGGTGCGTCCTACTCGCCGTGTCTCGGATTCAACGTGGGCCTCGGGTTCAGACAGAAATCGTGCCCCGCCGCGGCCTGGGGCCTGGAAGTCCCATCCGCTCCGCCCCGAAGCTCACGCGGTTACGGCGAGTGGAATCCTCGTGCGCTGTGTTTAAACAAGCTTTCACGATGGTGCATTGCGTGCACCGCACGCTGCTTTATGTCATGGATGAAATGGGACGGGCCGGGCTCCAGCCTCGGGGGCGCGGCCAGCTGGATGCTGGGTGTTGTGTCACCCAGTGGGAAAGATGTGCGTCTCCTTGGGGTCAGCTCTCTGGCCCCCGCGCTGCCCTGAGCTTGGAGTCTCCCGTGGCTGCCTGGCCGGTGGCTCTCTGCGTGATGCCTGCCTTCTCTTTTTCAAGACTGCCCCGTGCTCCTTCCCCAGCAGTGATCTGAGCCCTCCTCTGCCTCACCCCTTGTGCCTTCCAGCAGCACCGTGCTGCTGACTTTGCCTCTCCCACACCTGTTCCAGCTCCTCCTAGTCCTCCGAGAGCATTGCGGCTCTCGTCTCTGCCTGCAGTGTTCCCCCATCACCCATCCGCTCCATGCTGAAGAAACCAGAGAGTCGCTTAGTGTATCTAAGCCCTTTCATTGCTCCTCACTGCCCAGAAAGCGATCAATCGCCCAGAGTTCACCTTGACTTGTCTGCCCCCCAGGCACGCTTCACTCCATGCTCACGTCCGCTCCCTGTACACACCATCGGCCAGGCTGCGTTCCCACCTGGAGGCTCCACTAGGGCAGCGTCTGCTTCCAAGTTGTTGGCAGAACTCATCCTCTTGGGGCCGAAGGAAGGGGGGCCCTGCCTTGGCACCGGTTCTGGGCGGGAGGCCGCCTCCACAGCCAAGAGACTGCCCCCAACTCCCTGACGCCAGCCTCTCTCCACCTGGAGTTCGCACCTTTGCCGTCACTGCCTGGCAGCCAGCCACGGAGCCTTGTTAGGACCCTGGGCCGGGTCGTCGGTGGATCGCACCGTCCTTGCCGTTCTTCTGGCTGGAAACAAGTCCCGGCCTCTGCAGACGTCACAATGCAGGGTACCACACAGGTGTTTCACTCCTTGGGGCCAGCTTAGCCTTCTGCCTACGAGAAGCAGGTGCCTGAGGATGCTCTCTCTCTCTGTCTTTTAGTGTGTGTGTATATATACTCTCTTATAATGAGTATATATTCGACTATATTTTGTAGACAATTTTTCTATTTATCTGTTGGTCTACTGCTTGTGTGACCCTAAGGGAGAAACACGGTAACACAAAAATCAACCAAAAATGCCGATTCTTCGGTTCCACGGCGTGCTGCATGTGTGGCCCCGGACGCACGTTCTGACACCCAATTCCGTCCCTTCAGCCTTTGTCTTCGCTCTGCATCTCAGGAGCCGCGAACCACGTCTCCCCGTTGCTCTGTGTGTGTGTGTGGACAGCCCGCAGATTTAGTGACCTGGCTGTTTTCAAGGACTCGCGGAGAGAACATTAAAAGCAGACTCGCCGAGCCACAACGGACGAGGACCCGCCAGGGGTCGCCGATTCAAACTGCAACCGCGCTCTGCCGGCGCTAGGTGGCGCTGGGCGGGGCTGATCACTCTCCTGCGCCTGCAGGCTTTCCACGCACGCGGGCGGCGTGAGCGCACGTGGAACGGCACGGGCCACGTTTTGTTTCGAGTTCACCGCACCCGGCCACAACGAGCCCGGGGAAGCTGCGAGTGGTCAGCGCTCTGGCTCCACCAGACCCCGCGGTGACGCAGCCTGGCCTTGGCGCGCGGGTCACAGCTGAGGCGCAATGGGACACGAGGTGCGTGCGCTCACGTGTCGGCCGTGGGCGCGTGGCGCTCTCCACGGAGTCCCCCTCCAGCGGGGGGCTCCCAGAACGCGCGGCCCTGCAGCCGGGAGCTGGGGGCAGGGCTGACAGGTAAGGACTGACTGCGTTTGTCTTGGGGACGTGCCGCTTGCGCACCACCGGCGCCGAGTGCGTCCGCGTCAGCAGGGAACGGTTCGGGATGCCACACCCTGTGTAAAATGTTATTTTAAAAGCGGTGCAGGGCTGAGCTCAGCACGCGCCCTGATGGCCTCCAAACGCGTGTGCGGAACACGATGGCTGTAGGAATTCTTGATGAGGACGTGCAAAGAAGGGCTGTGCGGACTAGGAGACACGGGCCGTCCTGGGGCTGCTGGCACCGTCCCCTCGGGCTCACGGCTCCTCTCCAGACTCACGTTGCGGTTGGAACCTCTGGCTCACGTTCGCCTCGGAACCAGGGGTGATGCATTGTACTCAGTACCCATGTGCCTATTTACATAGAGCCCCGTCAAGTCATTGGCCAGAACTATAAAGGTGGCTGTCCACCGGGTTTATAAAACTAAAGAGAACTGAGTGCTCGAAATGGAATAAACATAAGGCCGATGCTGGCCCATTAAAATCAACATTTTTAAATGTCCAATGTTTGTGACTGCACAGGGTGAGAGAAGCGTCGTCTGCTGCTGGTCGGGATCAGTAGGTGAGCAGACACAGGTGGACGCCATGTACGCATGGCCGTCGCACAGAGAATTCACCGATCGAGTGTATTGTCACCTGACTTTTGTCGAAGGAAAATTAAGTTTTCATTTTTACAGATGAAATCGAATTTGGAGAGAGACCCTGTTCAGGCCAGAGAAGCCTCGTTCATTTTTGTTTTCAAAACAGCTATCACTCCTATGCGTTTCACCGCAGACAGTGGGAAGCATCCCATCTGCCGATGAATGTTTATTTAATGCCGCCAAATGAATCCTCACGCGAAATCGGCATCTGTCTCTCAGAAGAGGCTCTAAGCTTTTGGACTCTGACTGAGCAGAAACCAATGAAACAGGAAAGGAGGAGAGAGCGGAAAAAAGCTTCTCACGTGGGTGTGTACAGGGAGTGGTGTTAGAAAAGCTTTCAGAGATTGCTACTTTGTTTCCAGGAGTGACTTCCTGCTCGGAGGCCATTAAAGACAGGCCCTTGGGCATAAACACCTGCAGTCAGCAGAGAAACACCTCTTCTTTCCTCTCCAGCCATTAACCCTTTGTGTGCTGGACATTTGTTTCCAATTTTTCTGCTTCCAGAGGTGCTGCTCCATCCCCACGGGGTCCCTTGCTGGCTGCAGAGGACAGGTCACCGCAGGAGTGACCTCCGACATGGCCAGGCCCGAGATGCAGAGCTGCTCACCCAGGTGACCTCTCTGGGGTGACCTTCTGACGCTCTGGACAAGGAGGGGCCACCCTGGCTGGACTGCTCCGTCCCCACGTGCGGGAAAGACCGCCCACGTGAGCGGCACTGATCTCAGCACCTGGGCCAGTGTGCTCCGGGGGCGTCCCTGCTACCAGGACCGATGACCCATTGGGCCTGAAGGACATGGCACTCTGAAAAGCAAAGATTTTGCTCGCATGTCCCAGAAATTAATGTCACCGCAGACACTGCCATTCCCCGGGCCGGCTGCAGTCGGGTCTCAGTGAGTGTGAAGACAGATGAGACAATTAGCCAGTCTTGTCATCTCAGCAAACGTTTCAAACCCGGTCTGTGCGCTGTGCCCTTGCCGATCTCTGGGAACGTGACCGTGGCTCCGTTCAAGCGGATCGCTCAGCCTTTTTTCCCTCCAAACCCCAAAGTGTTTACAATGCATTAATTCTCCTCCCAAAGAAACCGAGAGTTTAATGACGCCCCCTGCATGTCTGCACTGGGGGGGCAGGAGGGAGAAGGTGGCTTCAGACAAAGCACAAAACAGCAAGCAGTGGATTCCAGGAACACGAGCCACAGGTGGGTCTGCCGACCCCACCCCCCCCACCCCACCTCAGACCAGTGGAGTGATGCTCTCCATTTATTTCTGGGTCTATTCTTGGAGCCGCCGCCTGCCTCACTCAGCATGCCTTCCACCTGTGAGATATAATTACCAGGACGTGAAAAATGATGGAACTCACCGGAATGATACAAACGCATCTGTGAAGGTAACTCTTGGCCAGGCTCCCGGCTCTGCGTCCCTTAAGAAAAATAATGAGGTGTGAGCGAGAGAGCAGGCGGAAAACGCCGAGGAAGGTTAGCGATGACTCAAGCTCCCCCGCCCCGCCCCAGCCTATTCACCCGAGAGTATCCAGTGACCTGTTCTTCTGGCCTCCGCGGCGGGATCTTGGCCCTCGGAGCGACCATTTTGCAGTGGGCAAAAAGAAAAAAGCATTTTCACTACAAATGTCACTATTTGCCTTTTTAAGGCTGAGTCCTTGCCATGTGAGGTTATCACTCAGTGATGGAATACGTAGATAGAAAATGCTGGCAAAATTATGCATTTTAAAGTAACAAGTATGTAAGGAAACAGTGGAATGAGCATCCAGGTCTGAGAACAGGTCACCAGGGGCCCTGGACGGGCAGCTCTGTGGGTGGGAGCGTCGTCCTGAGATGCCAGGGTTGTGGGTTCGATCCCCGGTCAGGGCAGTTATAAGAAGTAACCCATAATGCATCATCGCTAAGTGGAGACACCAATCCATGGTTTTCTCTCTTTGTCCCTCCCTCTTTTGCTCTGGAAAATCATTTTTAAAAACAAACAGGGAATTCGAGTTTTTAGAATGGTGGTGTCGAGTGTGTGAGTGTGTCTCCACCAGCTCGGTATTTTCCAGGTTTCGAGCTCTCTCCAAAAGCCGTAGTTCTGTCATCTGTTTCTCAAGCATTTAGGTGTCCAGATAAAATGCAGAGCACCTAGGGAATGTGAATTCCAGATAAACAGCTTTATGACTGAAGCATTGGACAGACAGACACTACCTATTTACCTGCTGTCTGTCTGAACCGTGAATTTAATGTGGCGTCTTGTAGGTTTCTTTGCCAAATCTGACCAGTCTAGAAGCGGTGGCTATTTTTTACACGCATGGAGTTACTTGGTTAGTAAACATACCGGGCGTGAATTTGAAAATCACACCGTAGCAACCTCTCCCCGTGCAGGACACAGAGCAAAGTCACGTCCCTGGGAAAAGTCATCCAAGTGTGGGAGGCAGGCCTCACTGTCGTTCATGCGGGGGCATTCCAAGTTCACATGCTGTGTGAAAGTCTCTGCGAGTTTCTGCACTGGGGGGGTTCACGAAGTCTGTAGCTCAGCCCTGCACCACCCTCGTCCAGCAGAGACCCAGGTTTGCCCCTTTCACTCGGCGCAGGCGGTGGGACGCACTTGTGGGTGTGTGTGGGTGTGTGCACGCGGGTGCACACTCCTGTGGCTGCACAGCCTGCCCCGGGAAGCATGAGGAAATGGGAGAGGCACAGATGTCAATTCCAAGGTGACCGTTTCCGCCGTTTATTCCGACCCAGCACCGGGAAGCTGCGTTGCCTTCCATTTCTAGGTCCGCAGCGTCCCCTGACTCAGTGACATCAGGTGCTGGGGAGAGGGGTGGGGCCCCCAAGGGGGTCGGCTTGGAGACTCTCTCTGGCCCTTGGGGAGGAGGGTGCTGCGGGGATTTTGTGCCCCATAGGACTTCCCATCAGGCTGCGCCCGCACGCCACGCAGACCCACCTGCGCGTCCTCGCCTGTCCCGGTTGCCCTCTGCTCTCCGTTCTCACTCCTTGCCACACGTAGCTGCGCCCAAGAATTCTCAAGAAGCTGTTGATTCTCGGGGATGTGCCTAGAGACACGGGAATGGACACATAATCCGAAGTCCCTTCTGTTCTTCTCCAGATGAACTCTTTGGGTTTCTTTCTCCCCTTGTCTGGCAGTTTGGAAAGTCTGTACTTGGGCTCTCAGCAAATCTGGGAGGTGTCCAGTTTTGACTTCTTGTGCCATGCATCATTAGAATGGGACCGGGCAATTGTGAGATATGACCTCACTCTCCTGTCTCTCCCCGGAAGAAGGAATGAGTAATTCAAAGACGTAAAGGGTAATTTATGGATTTAATGCCATTTTTATGAAACCCAGCATGTTGGAAACTCGGTCCATTATTTTCCCCATCCTTTGCCTGTTCCCTCTTCCTTGCCTCCATCGTGGGGACAGCTCTTTCCCAGGGATGTAAAAAACCTGAGAATTACGTGACCTTCACAAATGCACCGGCGTGTGGCCAGATGAATGCAGAACATGATATATGTAGAAATGGCTTCTTTGTGAAAAGGTGGCAGGGTTTGTTTGTTTTTTAATATGCTATTAAAACCCTGACTATAAAAACCTCGTCCTACGGCAGCCGTTGGGTGTATCGTTAAACAGCCTGTGTAGCTTATCTATTCATGGGTCGAAAAATAGTCAGCTGGTACTCAGAGTATGATTCTGCTGTGCTGTGACATTTGCATGCCTTTGTTAACCGAAAATTATGTTGGGGCAATCCGTGGAGAGCCTCCTCCAGAGAGGGGAGTGGTTTTCAGTTACTCCTGGGCTCCACACGACCGGCGGAGAATGAGCTTCACGATGTTGAGGCCTTGACGTTTCGGTTGTGAAATCAGTAAGAACTGGCCTGGAGATCTGCAGGGCATCCAGTCCCCAGCCACTCGGGTGATCCTAAGAGCAGTGGTTCCTCCCCCCAGAGGACGCCCTGCAGAACCCAGAGTGGAACGTGCCAGAAAGACGTGAGTTGAACTCTCGTGGGGAAACGACCAGAACTCACGATGGGATTTCTCACCAGGGCGGGCTCGTCACCTGTGACCCGGGGGGAGGGCTGGACTGTGAGGGCAGCGCAGCCTGGGGTCTCCGAAGGCGTGTAGGACCAGAGAGAGTCCCGGAGGGGAAGAGGCCTCACCTGGACGGCACCCCGCCGAGAGGCCGCCCCCGCGTCCCTGGGAGACAAGGAAAGGGTCCACGTGCACGTCCCACTCCGGGCGGCACCCCTGACCTTGCAGAGCGAGCCCCAGGTGGGCCAGGCAGTCACAGGAACCCGTCCTGCTCACACGCATTTCCGGCTAATGCGGGGAAATGGAGAAATGTGGCAGAGAACGGTACCCATTTAAAAGCTGAACATGTTAACTCTCCAATTCCACCTAAAATATACAACCTAGCCGTGGATTTAAGATGAACAGTACAGAGTATTTTGCCAAGCTCATAAAAAAAATTGGAATGATTGCAAAGCAGTGATCTCATAGATTTGTACGTTTCATTTGCTTGACTTACCCAAGAATTAATTTCCGAGACGGTGTTTCGTTCGTACCCCAGAGTCACGGGGATGACGGAGATATTCCTTTTGTAGGTGCTGACAGCGCTGCTCTGTGTTGCTGTTGCCGGAGGGAGCGGGCCGTGAGACCCCCGGGGCCCGTCCGTGCCCCCGCCGGGGCCCCGTGTCTCCCTCTGAGGCTATCAGACGTCAGCATCACACCGTGCCAAGCCCGGACAAGGACACCCATTCTTGCCCGATTCTTTCTTTCCTCCCCGACCCCTGCCCCAGCCCACACCTGTCAGCTGCCCTCCATTGTCCCGCAGCATTTTCTCAGGACCTGTTCGCCCTTCTCTGCACTCCCTTCCCCGTTCCCGGGGGTCGAGTTACCTCCCGAGAGGTCCCTCCAGGGACCTCAGGCTCCTGGCCACCCAGCCGGTTGTGCGGCAGGAAGGAGGCCCACAGCCGTTTCTGGGGGGCAGGTGAGGGCGGGCTGCGGGAGTCCCAGGGTATGCACGGCTGCCCGTGAGCGTCTGGAAGAACTCACATGCCCGGGTGCGACCTGGCGCTCCCGCCGTGGTGGCAGCATGGGTTGGCAACGTCGGAGGGTCTTTCCCCTTCCTGTGAGCTGCGCCTCTGGAGGGGACAAGTCTTCCTCACTGTAGACTTTGCACAGCTCCTAGCCCTTGAGGTGTGCACGGTAGAGGTTGAACAAATTTGTTCATCACAATCTAGCTGACGGACTTCCAATGTGGACACACCTCCTGCGTGTTGGTTCACAGAGTGCAGTGGCTCTCCGCGGGCCGTGTGGCCGTGTCTGCGGACGTGGTTCGGACACGTAACTAAAGGGGTCGGTGGCGAGGACGCCGAGGGAGGGAGCAGGGCTCGCGGGAGCCACTCAGCGTCTGGCAACGAGTGGGGCGAGTCCTCGTCACCCGGCACGGAGTCTCAGAGCTGCCGACCCGGAGAAGCCCCGAGCTAGACTCACTGCAGAACAAGGCTTGTGTAGCAGTCCGTGGCTTCTGTTTGATTGTCCAGTCCCACCAAGCCGTTCCTTCTATTCCTGGCTAGCCGAGCCACTTCCAGAAGCGGTGGTTACTTTTGAGAACGGTGACCTCTCACGGCAGGGGGACACGTCACGTGCGACGCCCAGCACGGCCCCACTGGGTGAAGGTTCTAAGGAGAACCGTGTCGTTTCCTGTCTAATCCAGTGTGTGACACACTGCCGTAGTGGGCTACGTTCTGGGCCCAGGGGTCCTCTTGCCATTTGCAGCTGCTTGGCCCTTTGTTTCCCAGCACAGGTTTCGTCTGCTGAGTTTCTTTGTTGTTTTTTCCCTATAGAAGGAGCTCTCCCTGGGCCCCGTGCCAGCCCATGTAGGTGCTCAGCAAATGGACGGGGGATGAGTTCAGGGAGAAATGGCCTTCTGCGTTCTGGGCCTTCCCCGCGTGGAAACACAAGACCCTTCTCCTGATAAGGGGTCCTTCTCTCCCTCTCTCAAAGGTGCCCCTCCTGCGAGAAGCCTTCAGGGCGTCGAGACTCACAGTGGCACCTGCTCTTCCGAGCCTCGAACGTCGGTGACCCGCCCGATGTCATCTTCCCGAATGTCTCAGAGGATCCGGCAGGGGGGGTCTTTCTCGCCCGGTGATTCGTTATTCTCTGCATTGCCAGGACCCAGCAGCCCTTCACAGTAAGTACTTTCAGAAGACTTTCGCGTTGATAATTGACTGATCGCGCCAAGAGTGCACTTAGAAAGAAGACAGAACGTTTCTTTCCTGGCTAACATGTTGGAGGCTGTTAAAACAAATGTTTACGGAAGGCTCCAGGCTTCCTGTCCTCCTTCCATGGCGGTCTCTGAAATGGGAGGAAATCTCGAGAACAGATGATTTGACTTGACTTTTCCTCAAAAGGAATCTGTGTTTTCCTTGGGCCACAGAAGCCTCGTCTTACTGGTACTTTTTCAAGTGTATTTTCAGACACAAGAGAAGGGAGGGAGAAAGAGAGGGAGAGAAACATCAAGGTGTGGCTGCCTCTCTTGCGCCCCCTACTGGGGACCTGGGCCGCAACCCACACATGTGCCCTGACTGGGAATCGAACCGGCAACCCTTTAAGTTGTAGGCCTGCCTGCGGTCCATCCACTGAGCCACAGCAGCCAGGGCTTAGTGGTACTTTTGAAACGATAACAAGACAGGAAGGATGGCTCTATCCAGAGCTCTTTCCCCTGGGCGTAAGGAACACAGACAGCACGTTCCAGGCAGAAATGAGCACGTCATCTTCGTGCAGACTCCATTTTCCAGTTTCTGGACTGTGTGCTCTTTTCCCAGCACTTCTCGAATAATGCCATCCCGTTCAGCTTTCTCTCATTGTAACCATGGTGAGATGCCACGGGAACTTCAGTGTGGTTTATAGCCATTGTCCTGTGGCATCTGATGGCTTCATCATGCACCAGTTTGCCGTGCTTACCAGAACCTACTCAAGGCAGGTGAAGACTTGCTGTGTGAAGGCAAGAGGGGGAGGAAGAAGGCAGACGTGCGTTTCTCCCTCGCCTGGTCCCAAGAGTAGGCAGGTCTGCTGCAAAGCATCACGGGGCCTCGGGAGAGCAGGAGGCACTCGCCTCAGTGCAGGGCCCCCGGGACCGCTCTGGGCGTCCCCTGGAGGGACAGGCGGAGCCCAGCTGAGGCACCTCTGGGACCCAGAGGTTTCACACCAGGGCTGTGCTCCCATCTCCCGTTTGAGAACTCAGTACTACTGTATGTAGGGACTAGGAACAAAGTGCATCCTGCATTTTAGCACAGGACAAAGAAGAAGACAATGAAGGAAACATTGTATTTCCATTGAAAGTATACGTCCCTCAGAAACTCCAATGTATTTCCTCCCCAGAAAGTTCGTGGGTGGGTCGGCCGTCACCCCACAGGTTGTTTCCCACGAAAGTGTCAAGGGCACCTTCCAGGTGGCACTTGCCAGTTCCCCTCCGAGACTTTCTGTCTCCGCTCGTTTCTCTGTGGGTCCTCAGCGGAGGCAGTCAGGGACGGCGAGCAGCAGGATGCCAGGCTCTTGCACAAATGACAGAGTGCAAATCCTGCAAAAATCAGAGTCCACCTTTCGACTTACCGCATGTCACGCCGTTGCCCGATGCTTCTGAGGCTGGTGCCCGGTCCTGAGCGTTCTTCCCCGCCGTCCCGGTGTCCGGTGCCTGCGACCGTAGCGGTCTGCCCGCCGTCTCTGTCTGTGGTTGTCGTCTGGCACCGTGGGTGTGGACCTGACTTCCGTGAATTCACTGTGGCAAACGCTGGGAAAATCCTGCTGATCCCATCGGATGGTGGTTGCCCTTTAGCAAATGCCTGCATCCATTTATATTGGAGCCGTCCTGCCAGGGCAGCTGACAGTTGGTGGAAACCAGCCCATGGGTGTTGCCAAGCCCCCGAGGCCAAGAGCCAAGCAGAGAGGGTGTGGAAGGGGTGAGGTTTAGCCAGCATGGCCCGCAGGCTGTGGGCCTGGAAAAGTGATGGCCACACGGCAGTGGTCTTGCCCCAGGGCATGGAGTAGCTGCCGTGTGCAAACCCAGGCACAGCTCCTTCGGGACTAGGGGGGCCTTAGCTACAAAACTTCTGCGTGGGAACGCCGCGGCCCCTCCGAACTGTGCCGGGACTCCGGGACGGCTCTGGGGGAAGAACGTAATCCCCCCATAAAGGGCGGGGGGAGGAAGGGCCAGCAGGAGTTTGAGACTGGTTCGGGCTTCCCCAGCGGAGACGCTACGGATTCTTTTCTGCCGGTTATTGAAACGGAAGGCAATCACGGACGTGGCGTTTCCAACGCGTGTTTCAAATCATTTCAGACGTCAGTCATAAGAGGAACTCATCATTGTCCTGTTACTCTGTGGCAGCTGGCGTTATCCAAAACGGGCAGATATTTTCTCAATGGAAATGTCCGTCTCTTCCATTTTTCCAAAGGGGATCTCACGACGTTTCCAGAGTTATTTACACTCTAAGAGAGAATCCTGCTGTTCCCCTTGTTAAATTCGAATCCTGGGCTGCCGTTTATGTATTTTTCCTTCTTACTGTCTGAACTTCTGAAGAACTGGCCGTAACGTTTATTTCAAAGGTCGTCGCGGACTCTGCCCAGTTGCTCTGGCCCGTCTCCTCCCTTTGAGGATCCCGTGGACGGTGTGCTGTGAATTTACGGGTTGCTGAGTTGGTTTTGGACACAGTTGTAGGACCGTCGGACTGTCAGCTTATTTTTCACTGTGCTTTCTGATTTTGGACACTTTTCATCCTTTCTGGACATGGTGAGATGGATTTTAATAACTTGGTGACGGGCCATCAGCCAAGTGCAAGCAGCCTTCCCCGGGCGCATCTGAGCCTCACATGGGTTTCCTTGGCAGGGGAGAGACCGCCTATCCCTTCATGAGGACCGAGGGAAGGGGCACCCAGAGGAAAAAGACATCAGAACGACTTCCGTGTCCGCAAGCTAATTCCCACTCGGCTCAAGTAGCCGCGGACGCCTTTATTCGTGGGAGATCACACTTGGAACGAGGTTGAAACATCCGCCTGCGTCCCCCAGGACGGCCACTGAAGGAGAAGGTTGGATGAATAAAGAACGATTTCTGCGGAAGCAAGCCCGCCCTGGGCCCGTGCTCCGAGCCTCTCCACTGAAGAGGCGCGGGGAGCAGCGGGGACGCACTGCCAGGGCTGGGCCCCAGCTCGCGCTGCGGACGGAGGACCCCTGTCTGCGTTGCCATAGCGGCGTCCATGCAGGCAAAGGGAGCCCCCTGCCCACCTGGCACCGTGGGCGCCCCCGGGCCGTAAGAGGTCCCTGCACCTTTGAGCTCTGCAAGGGCATGCCGTGGAATTTTGAACCGAAATCATCATCGCTCTAATGCAGGGAAACCCGTAAATGTAGAAGGGTCAGATCTGGATATAAAGGCAGCTCACCTGTGTGAGAGGTGCTCGTTCCGTCTCACCTGCAGGGGGCGTGTCTGTGTCCAGCTCAAGGCTCAGAGAGAAATCTTATTATCTGCCTTTATCAAGTTTCTGGCTGTGTCTACCCCCCCCACACACACACACACCCCGACACACACACACAATAAACACTAGCTAGCCTCCAGCACCAACGGGTGAGACTAAAATGTGTTTGCCGACTTTGTCACGTGAAAGAAAGATCCCGTGTGGAGGCCATGAAAGCTACGGCCCCCCGCCTGGGGTCTTGAAGGGAAACGTGTCAATTATTTCCTTCCTGGGCACGCCGACCACCCGCGCACAATAGGGCCGCCCACTGGGGAGCGAAAGTGTGTCGCTGCACGGGGTCATTATAAACGCAGCGTGCGGGGGCCTCCCGCCGAGCAAGCCCCCTCGTCACACGGCTCTGCCGACGGACGGACGTGTCTCTCCAGGGCTCGGAGGGGACAGATGCCTCGACAGGAAGGACGCCGAGCCGCCACAGACAGCACACTGTGCTTCTGTCTGCTCTGCAGCGTGTGTGTGCCGAGGGCCACCGGAGACCCGTTCCAGTGAGAGAGCGAGTCCCGGGTTCCTCCCCCAGAGGGTCGCAGTGAGTGGAATAATGCCGCTGGTGTGCAGGAAAGATGCTGGTCCTCCGCGGTCACCGCAGAGTGACTGTCTGGGACCAGCCTCCCCCTCCAGCATGTGATTTATCACTCGTACACGAACACACAGAATCGTGCGCTTGAGAAGTATCCCTTTAGTCATCACGAAGTGTTTTAAAGCCTCATGCTCTATTTAAGTGTGCGTACTGATGCTGGAACCCCAGGCACCCCAGAAAGCCAGAGCAGGGTCACTGCCACAGCCCCGAGGTTTTCTCGAGTCCCAGAGAAGAACCGTTCTCATCAGCCTGTGTCCTGGTCCCGAGGGTTGCTCTCTGGCCCGGGCCCCATTTCCCCGGATTTTACCTGGGAATGTTTTGGCTGCTCCAGATGGCATTACCGGGTGCACCCTTAGTCTTCCCCCCTGTGGTTGGCTGAAATCTCACCCGGGGCAGAGCTGCAGTTGAACCCGGGCAGCAGGGCTGCAAGGGGCTGCACTGTGCGGCATGGCAGGAGTGCAGAGAACGGACAGGAAGGCACCGGAGCCAATTCTGCAGGCGGCATGTGCGGCCAATGGAGATGAGAACGAAGGGTCTGTCGCCAAGAGTAAGGACGATAAAAGCAGGATGACGCTGCCCCCTGAGGGGGAGAGAGGGGGCAAGGGGTCAGCCAGAGAGAGAAGAGAGGCGCCCGACAGAGGGAAAAGCGTGTGTGCGTGGTGGAGAGGGCTGAAAAGCCGTGGCAGGAGACGGGCCGAGGGGCTGCTGTCTGCCTTCCTCCAGAACGTTGTGGATCCCGGCAAGCCAGGCCCGGCTGGGAGACAGGACCTCGGGGACCCCCCTGCGTGCCCTCCTGTTCCCGATGGCATAGGATGCTCTCCCGTGGCAGAATCACCAGAGCAGCTCCCAATGTCATTGTTCGCCTGCAGGGTCCTGGGGACATTGTAATAGTTGGCATTTCTGAGGAATAAGGTGCAGCCCTCAGTTTTCAACACGCTTGGTGCAGACTGAAATGAGTTTTCAGAGTGTGGTCCTGCTGTTGAAATGGGTTCTGGTGGCTGATGCGCAGGTGGAATGCCTCACCTGTGTGAGAGGCGGAGAGCTGCTAATGTGTAAGCCCCCACCACCACCACCCCGTGTCGAAGACATTCTGAGGTCCTTGGCCCCGTGAGGCACGTCCACTAGGCATCGGGTGAGGGGAGGATAAGGCAGACGTCCTGAATGGAAACACTGAATGACTCCAGGGTCCCCATCGGGGGAAGCTGCGTCTGCACCTCAGGGAAGCACTAGGAGGAGAGTGGAACGCAGCAGTGAGGAAGGCGGCCAGGTGTCCGGCGGTCTGGCAGGAGCCAGGGCTCAGACCCAGGAGGGCGAGGAGCAGGGACGTGTGGCCGGAGGACTGGGCGTGTGTCAGCATGAAGAGCAGGATGGAGAGCAGTGTTGGGGCCGGGTGGGGTGGCCGTTCAACAGAGCTTCCTGCGGTCATGCAGAAGGCCTGACCTGTGCGGTCCCCCGCGGTAGCCACCGGCCACACGTGGCTTTTCACCACCACACACCTGGCTGGGGTTGGGTGAGAAACCTAATTTTTCGTTTTACTTTCCTTCCTCTCAGAGTAACTAGAATAGCCACAGGTAGCCACTGGCTACTGTCGTGGACAGTCTGACCATCTCAGTGTCTAGAGTAGGGAGAAAACACTTAGAAAACATGATCAATAATAGGTTTTGGCCCTCGGAGACCAGAAAGTGTCTCTTGTTGCCGTGCCTGCCCCTCGACAGGCTGAGCGTCAGGACATCGCCGCTGGAGTGTGAACGGGGACATCTCGAGGGTGTCAAGGGCACCGCAAGGGCGTGACGGGCCAGGAGGCTGTGGCCGCGTCTGATTTGGCCGTCCGCCGAGTCTGTTTTCCTCTCCGTCACAGTCGCTTGGCCAGTTTTAATTGAACGTTTCCGTGTGGCGTGTGGCAGATGCCCTCAGTCTTTTCAAACGCTTGGCCCGGTAGGGACCACTCGTGTTTGAGAGTGGGTTTCTTTCGGGCTGGGAGAAACACAGCTTCACAAAGTCGATTCCTGCTCAAAGGTGCACCCCACTGCCCCTGACTTAGGCGCCGGGCCTGACAGGCAAGGCGAGGAAGCCCCCGGGCAAAGAAAAGGTCACCCCTGGACAGGAAGGGGTTCATGGCCATAGTGCGGACAAGAAGAGGCAGAACGGGGCAGGGGAGGGGCTTTACAAACACCCCACCCAGCAAGGCACTGCTCCCTCCAAACGGGAAAGGGGAGACCCCCACGGCGGTGCCCAGGGACCAGGACCCACGTGTCCTCGGGAACCTTTGACCTGGGCCTTCCCCTTGTTCACGTCGGTGGCCGGTGGAGCTGGACGCGTGCTCTCCCAGGTGCCCCACTCTGCACTGGCCTGGGGGTGCCAGCAGGGGCCAGCAGCACGGGGGCCCAGCGTGCAGCGAAAACAGAGTTGAAACAATGTGTCCAAAGAAGAGGAAATGCCCTCCATGCTCTTGTGGAATCAAGTCAAATTCCCCGTCGTCGCTTAGGTTGCCCCACGCAGGCACCAAACTAGCACCGGCCGTTCGATGGCATGGACGGACACACACACACACACACACACACACACACACCTTACTTCGTGGATGAAAATCCCAAAGTATCTAATTGCAGTTTCAGATATGTATGGTTTTGCTCAGCCTTGCGGACAAAAGCCTGGGTTGTTGTTTTTTTCTGCGTACAAGGCAGAAAATAAAAAAGGTCTCGCCGATGCAATGAAAGGAGAATGCCGGTTGAAACTGCCCTGGTGTAGCTCTACAAATCTGACTGTCTCACCTGCACGGGCCGTGACGGGCAAAGGGCAGACGGAGCCCCGCTGTTTCCAGCCCCAGATCCACCCCGTCCGAGTTAGACGGGGGAGCCGAGGGCCCCGTCTGCGGGGATGAGGGGTGGCAGGGATCGGCTGGCTACCCAACGGGTCCCAGCGGGGCCTCAGTTCTGCCAGTTGCATAGTGTCCCCTCGCCGCACATTAAGAATCCAGAGAACATGGCTGAGAATATTTTGCAGTTCCTGTTTATCCATGGTTGGTGTTTTGTGGTTCTCAGACAAAGACCGCTTTCCTTGGAAAGTATTTTACAGGCCTGCGTGGTTTGTGAGGTTCTGAGGACACGGTCACCCGTGGTAGAGACAGGAGGGGGCGCAGTCAGGGAGAGGAATGGTTGTCTCTGGCCCCCGTCTCCCTGCTCTCCCCGCCCCCCGGCCCTGCGCTGCTTGAAGAGCACAGTGGCCATGCTCAGGGTACCCGGGGAACCTCTTACCCCCCAGCCCGAGGGGCCCGTGCGTTCCTGAGTGACTCAGACTCCCAGCCAGGAAACTACCTTCCCCTGTCGGCCTCAGCCTTTTCCGCATGGCTGGCACATGCCCACGGTGACATTGCACCAGATGCTACAACCATGCCCAGAGACCCTGCCACCCTCCCCGCCACCCGCCCGGAGTGTCCCGTGACGTGCTGCCCTGAGCCACAGAAGTCCATGCCCACCACACCCTTGTTGCCAGGACACTCATGTCGGAGGCTGGACACACGTCCCCTTCTGAGGGCAGCCAGCAGAGAAGGGGGACGGCAGAGAAGGGAGGGGGACGGAGAGGCAGAGTAGTGAGTGACTTGCCCCTCACTGGACCCTCCTTCCTCAGCCCCCGTTCTCCTCTCACTCAGAATAGTGTCGTTTCACACACAAAAAATCGAATGGCGGTGAGAGCATTTCTTCTACAAGGTCGCTGGCTAAATCCTGTACCAGGAGGGGGCGGGGCTGCGTGCAGATGCCGCAGTGCCGGGGAATTCGGCGGGAAAACCCGAACCTGTGCTGTGCTTCCCAGGCGACTCGTGTGCGCGAGGGCATTCTGGAAGGCATACTTTCCCGTTCCTAAGACTTGCTATGGGGTGGGACGTCCTCAGTCACGTGACTCACTGATTCCTGCAGCTCGTGTGGGGAGTCCCACTATATTGCGGTCCATTACCGCTGTTCTGCCAAAGTGCCTGCCGGCCACCATAGGTGGGAATTCAAAATGTTCACTTCTATGTGTTTTCAAGATTTTATTTATTTATTTATTTTTAGAGAAAGCGGGGAGAGAAGCATCCAGGTGTGGTTGTCTCTGGAGCGCCCCCTACTGGGGAATCTGGCCCTCAACCCAGGCATGTGCCATGACTGGGAATCGAACCTGTGACCCTTTTTGGTTGGCAGGCAAGCACTCCATCCACTGAGCCACACCAGCCAGAGCTTAACATGTTTGCTTTTTAAGGAGCCCGATATGTCTCTTTGCCTGAAATCTGAGAGAATTCTTTGTAGTCCACAAGCAAATAGAATACCTGGAGGATTCTTAACTAATGTGGTTTTTCACGCGTGTGCGAAAGCAACGTAACGCTCACGTAAGCAACTCCGGATAGTCACGCGGTGGTTCTACCCGCACACGGCTCACACGAGCCCCCGCTGTGAACGGGTCACTTCCTAGACACACGGAAAGGGCAGGGGTGCCCCTCAGCCCCGACTGCCATCACCAGGCCCCAACACTGCTGCACCCCCAGCTGCTGAAACCCAGATGCAGCGTCTCCTCGGGTGCTCACAGACTTATTCCTCCTAGGTGTCATCTGACAGCTACGTGGGGGGGTGGGACAGACCTGAGAGGGAACACGTCACCTGATACACTGTCGAATCTTTCTCAGAGCGTGAGTGCTCTGTCCCCGTCGAGTTGTCTTGAGGATACAGTGTTAATGCTGACCTCGTGTTCCGGAAAGCTCCTCGTGTATTTTTCCGGGAGGCGAGGCAGGCCCCTGTCCTCCAGCTAGAAATGGGGCAGTAGCTGGAGGGCCGGCTGCAGTGGGGGTGAGCATAGCTCCCGCAGCCGCTAGCTTCGGTGGAAGGCACACAGGGTTAACATTCAGCCATCAGCCCTCCATCGTGTTCTTGACAGTGGCTCAGAGGGCTGGTCTGAAAGGTGCTCGCCACGAAACAGGAATGGCAATCATGCGACGTCATGCAGGTGTCAGCTAGCGCTACGATGGCCATCCTGTTGCAACAGGCCACTGTGTCCCAGCAGAGACCAAGCAGAGGTGTCCCAGCAGAGACCGAGACCAGCCAGGCAGGTTTCAACCGTGAACGCACCGAGCGGAGGACTGAAGGAACATCACCGGTGTCACCCACAGCAGTGGCCGTGGCTGCTAAGCCGGGGGACATACCAATGCCTGTGAGCTCCCAGCAGACGGAGCCCCGGGGGTCACCCACGAGGGAGCCAGCTAAGGGAGCTGGGGCAGCCGCAGTCTACTGGCTGGCCTCCACACGGTCCCTGGTCTTTTCCCTGTTGCGCGGAGCTGGGTGTCTTTCCGTGTCCGTGCCTGCACGGGGCCGAGGGTCTGCGTTCCACCGTCCGAAAGACAGCGCAGGCAGGGACAGAGATACATGGTGTTCTCAGTGGAAAGGGAACAACGGCGTGGGCTGCGTGGAATCCCTGCCACACCCGCGGTGTGATTCTGAGCCAGGACGCCCCACGTGCAGGGGGTGACTGAGGCTTCCCAGCAGCCAAGGGGAGGTGACCGAGGAAAGAGCCAGCAGGGCAGAGGGATCCCTGGGGTCCGTGCGGGGACGGGGGAGTGATGACACTTTTTCCTGGCTTTGTTGAGGTGTCATTGGCATGTCACGTGGTGTTGATGCAATGCCCTCACTCGTGGCAACAGGGAGGCCATCACAGTGACCTGTGGAAGTTGGGTGACCGTCACAGGGGCCTGTCGCAACAGGATGGCCATCGTAGCGCTAGCTGACACCTGCATGACGTCGCATGATTGCCATTCCCGTTTCGTGGCGAGCACCTTTCAGACCTGCCCTCTGAGCCACTGTCAAGAGCAGGATCCAGAAGGACTGAGCGTGCCGCCATCGCTGTGGGTGTGTCCCAGGGGCTGCAGGGGAGACCACCAGTGCCATCATGTCCTGGCCGGGGTCCCTGTGCTCACTGAACCAGGGTTCCCCCGAGGAGCATCTGTCCTGCCACCGGTTCCCTCGGAGAAGTGACATTTCCATACACAGAGGTGTCCAACACAGGTTGGAATGCAGTTTTTAGCGACATTCCGTGCTCTCGGAGTGACGGTTTTGTGTGGAGTCCTTTGCACACGAGCTCACCTCTGCACGTTGCCTGTGCCCTGTGAGGGGGGGGTTTCTGAGTCGGGAGGTCTCTGGGCCTCCAGACATCGGGGGGCGGGGGAACTGGGAGGGAGCCCACAAAGAAACAAACTGTAACTCCTTGGACTGGAACCAATTTTGAGATGATGGCGTTGGCTAATCTCATTACCAGTAACATAAGACTGGTGGGATTTCAGAGAGCGGTGGGGCAGGGTGGCTGACCGTCTGACCCAGCGAGGGACGGAGGGAGGAACGTCGGTCCCGAGAGCTGGTTCCTGCACGGGGCATCCCTGCCGCCCGCTGAAGGGCAAGGAAGATCCGGGACGGGGACTGGGTGGCCGGCCCGCGGATTCCAGCAGCGAAATGCGCCCTTTGTCTGCAGAGCACCGTGCTGCGGTGTGGCTGCCTCAGTCAGAAAGCGGCTTATCGTGCTGGCCCAGCTCTGGCGTCTTCAGAATTAATCTTTAACCCATCTTTTATCGGGTAATCATCTCCCCGAGCAATTAAGACGCGGGGCCATAGCTTGAGGTCAGTCAGTCGAAACGAATGCTGCAGTTCACTCGGGAAAATGCTTCAACAAGAGCGCCCCGCGGCTCCCCCTGACCTCAGAACCCCCATCCGCCTGGTTCACAGCACGGTGCTCGCACGGGTATTTCCAACACGTGACCCGGGGGTGACCTGGGCCCTCCGCAGATCTCGTGACCCATTATGTCAGGGGAAACGTGCTGTGGAAACATGCGGCAGACAAACAAGTCACAACTTCTGCAGAGGCCGACTGTCTCCGGGCAGCAGTGTGTCTCTGGTTACCTGTGACATGAATAAAAAACAAAGCCAAGAATAACCGGCTTCTTTAAAGTGAGCACAGTGGGACGGGCCTCTCCCCCAACGCGTGAGTCTCGCAGCCGGCAGGGAGGTCGGAAGCCATACGTCACGGGTTTCACGGCAGAGGCACATAGTGAATGCTTGCCCTTCTGTGAAAATAATCATAATTTTATGAACTGTCTCACAGCGGTCTCAGCCCTGCCATTTCGTTTTCCAAGTGCTGACCACCCAGCGGGGAAGGCTCGCTGAGCACCCGTCCAATGGCACACTGGTTTTGGACAGGGTCACGGGGGTTTTGAGGGACATCACGGAGACCACCATTGTTACCTGCAGAACACCTGGGCTGTTCCTGGCTGGGCCCCACTTCTGGGCATGCAGGCTGCTGCCAGGGGTCTGTGCTGGGAATGTGGGGAATGCTTAGGGCTGACGGTCACTGGCCAGGCAAGGCCAGTCACCTGTGCCACAGGTGGGTGCTCACGCGAGAATGGAGGCGGGGCCATCCTTGGCAGAGAAGGCACGTGTATTTCACAGCAGGGTGTCCACGTGGGCACTCCTAGAAACACTAGGTTCCCAAAATGCCCTGTAAGTGAACGGTGGTTTGCTTGTGTGTGTTTTCACTCTACTCCGCCACACCTGTAAAACCCTGTGGGAAGACAACATATATGTCGCCCTAGCATTTAATCAGGAACCCCGGGAATCCTGATAGATTCCCTCGGCCGCACTTGGACGTGTTCCACGGACATGCAAGACGGTACCTGGAAAGGTCCACCAACGTTTCCCCTGGTTCTTTTCGGTCACCTTTCTGTGGCCAAGGATTGCACCATTTCAAGGGCCTGTGTGGCTGTGAAACTTCCGGCAGCCGTGTGAAAAAGGCAAAAAGAAACTAGTGGAATTAATGAAACACCTTTTGTTTGACACAAGGTACAGAAAGCATCGTGGGTGCTAGGTGCCATCAGGATAAAACGCCTCATGAGATGCTTCTCATCCGTTCTTACTGCGTGCGTGGTGTGGGAGACCAGCGTGTGTGTGGTAGTCGGACAGCCAGCTGCTGTCAGCCCCGTGGAGCCACGTGTCAGGGGCCACGTGGCCACAGCGGTGAGTGGCTGCGGTGCTGGACCACGTGGCTCTGATTCCAGGCCATATGGCGTGGCCGAGCTCCGTGGACAGTCTGGGGTTTTCCTGGGCTTCCACGCCACCCGGTAGCATGGAGTCTCTATCAAAGATGCTCTTTGGGTGCTGGACCACTCCCCTTAAGGCCCACCTGGAAAAGCAGGTACTTCCTGAGAAACCTCTGTCCAGTCTGCATCCCCTGGTCTTGTGTTCTGTCTCCTTCCGTCGTCTTGTCTCTGCCGTGTGTGTGGTTAAGGAAGAAGTGTCAGCCATGGGGGGGAGGGGACCCTTCTAACTGTTCTCTGCTGCCACCCCTCCGTCCACCCACTCACTGGCCCGTTGTCTTGAACCTAGAACGATGCCCTGAACCCAGAGTACAGTGCGGACACAGGTGGGGTCACAGACCCCAGCAGTGTGCCCGGCAGGGTGCCTGCACCCGGTGGCTTCCTACTTTCCAGCTGAAGGGACAGGTGGGGTCCCCCGTTGAGCACAGCTTTGGGGGAGCTGCAAAGGGAGATCCGTCAGGGGGTTGCCAAGAGTCTGTGACACAAAGACGTGAGGGACAGGACAGATCGGGGCGACCTGGGGGCGTCCACGGGCTACCCACCGGACGCGTCTGGGAGGTGCACCTGCTCGAAGGGCTGGACAGAGACATGCATGGTGCCGTGGCCTTCCCTCGGGGGGAACTGGGAAGCCCGTCCCTAATTTTAGTAAAACTGATGATACCCCTGGCTCAGATTCTGAGGACGGCAACTCAAATTGTTCATTCGGCGGCTTTATGAGGCCTGGCGAAGCCTCGTGTCTCTGAACCTTCCCCGAGCACGGCGCACCCTGCCCGAGTGTTGGTGCCCGGGCAGTGGCGACCCTGTGTTTGGTTTCATGGGCGCCCCCGGCCTTGGCTCATGCCCACGTTCCCAGCTCCTGCTCCTGCTCCCCCACCCCCGCCACGGAGCTGCACAGGGAATTGTTTCGGCTCCAGCCCTATTCATCAGCCCCTTGCCAGCTTTTCACAGCTTGGGAAGGATTTTCACTCCAAACATTCCAAACCAGCGTTTCACGGAACTCAGTGGCGGCGATTCACAATGGGCCGCCTTGTTGGCGGGGACCACATTCAGAGTTAACGGGCTTGGAGGAGCCTTTCTGAGCCCGTGGCAGCACGTGGGAGCCGGACCCCAGGCTGCTTGGCTATCAGCAGCACAGGGGGAAACTGGGGTGCCCGAGGCTGGCGCCCCAGCCTTAGAGACAGCTCCACCAGGCCTGCGCCGTCCGGTCCTCAGGCCTGGGACCGGGACCAACTGCCTCTCCACGCCGATGGTTGTGGCCGCTCTGTCAGAGGGACGCAGGGACCCGCCAGGACAGTGAAGCCAGGCTCTGCGTGGCCCTCAAACCCAGGTCACAGTGGCCTCATCCCCCTCACCCTCCGCCACAGCACAAAGGCCTCTTGTAAATTTATCACGTCTCCGTTATTTGCAGTTCGAGTCCTCCTTGCCCAGCGGGAGGGGACGGGGAGGACGGCACCGTCCTCTGCACACAGGATGGCAGCCCGAGGCGCAAGCCAGGCGGCGGGGAGCACAGCTTGCAAGCACTGTGGGGACCGGGCGGACGTCTGCCGGCACACTGCCTGCAACGCCCTCCTGTCGTCTCTCGTGGGGAAAGCTGCACATTGTCGCAGCTCCCGACGGTTACAGTCAACGTTGCATTTGCCGCCCTGGTGGCACTGCGTCAGCGATTTAAACAATCTCAGCAGCTAGCTGGTGGAGACGTCACCTACGTGTGCTGGCGCCAGGAATCCACACTTCACGTTCTCGGTGCTGCGGAAAGAGTTTCCGAAGCGTTAACAGGCTTTATGTTCTGGAGCAGCTGTTTAGGCTCAGGGTAACATCGAGCAGGCGTGCCGAGTGCCGGCATGGTCGCCCGCCGGTCAGGATGAGCATCCCGCGTCCTTACGGTCCATTTGTGGCCAGAGGTGAGCCCTGATGGACACGTCATTGTTTAACTAAAGTCCCTGGTTTTCTTTACGGCTCCCTGGCTGTGCCGTTCGGTTCCGCGGATTTCACGCAGAATGTCCTGTGGTCACCACTGCGGCATCGTACGGAAGAGCTTCCCAGCTCTCAGAGCCCCGCGTGCCTCGCTCACCTGGCCGTCCCTCCCCTTCCCTTACCCCGGACACGCCGATCCCCTTACCGTGTCTCTGTGCCCTTTAGTTTTTAAGTCGGAATATTGGGCCGTCCCAATACCTCCTCCTACCAAAGCCGTGTTGGCTTCCCTGAAACTCACTGACAGCAAGAGACTGTTCTCACAACAGTCTGAGGTTGCGGTCACATACTCGCCTGTCTCGTACACCATGTTTCAAAAACGAAAGCCCACTTCCATTAAAAGTCAGCGGACTCATGTGTATCTTTAACGATAACAGAAATCATTCAATATCCCTAGACAAAAAAAATGGCAAAAAGTTTTTCACATAAACAGTGTTCTGGAAAGAAAGTACATGTTTCTTTGTGATTTCGATGTAAAAAAAAGCTATTCTGAAGGACGTAGCTGAAATATGTTGTTAAAAGTATGTGTATGAACCGTTCTCACAGTGTCAGCAGGCTCCGAAAAACACATAACTCTGACGCGTCTGAAAGGAAAAAGTTGCATCCAGGCACCGACGGCGGGGTGACGGACGACCCGCGGAATGAGTGATGACTCACCCAAGGGATGTGTGTGCCTCCACGGAGGCGGCCGTGACTGCGGGGTGACAGAGGGGGGACTGGGTGGGGGAGAGGCTCGTGGGGTGAGCGGGGCCTGCCCTGGCACGGGGCTCCCATCGGGGAACTTGGGGGGCCAGCACAGCTGTGGTGGGGTGCGGGGCGGAGGGGCAGAGCTTCCCTCTTCTCCTGCGCACCCCTCCTCACTGTCCTCCCTGCCCCGTGTCCTGGGAGGGGACGCGTGGGCTGGTGGCTGTGGCGGCGCGGGCAGCCGAGGAGCCCGCAGGCGGAGGAGGACCCACTGTTCCCAGGCGCGTGAGGCGTTTCCAGCCCGGGTTCTCCCTGGCTCCTTTGCATGTGCCGCCCCGTGGCCAGGCCGAGCCTGGGACCCCCACCTCAGGCCAGGTGGGCAGTTTGCAGGTGAGGACGAGAGAGACATTTGCTGCCTTAGAACCAGACTCATGGTCTACAGAGCTGGCCGTTACTCACAGGGTGTGGCTCCCTGAGGCACGCGGCACACCGGCAAACCTACGGAGAACACGCGGCACACCGGCAAACCTACGGAGAACACCCTGTGAGCGCTAGTCTGAGACAGTCCCAGAGAGAGGAGAGCGCCGGGGAAGGACGGACAGACAGACGGAGCAGGGCAGGGAGAAGGACAGCGTGTGATACTACAGTGAGCAGGAATGTGACTCCGTCTCACACAGGGGAGCCCACGGAGGATTTGTAGCTGGCCAGCAGGGGCACCCTGTTCCCGGTCAGATTCTAGGAAACTTTCAGCCGACTCATGGGCAGGGGCTCAAATGGACACGTACAAGACTTCCTCCTCTCTGTCCTGCCACCCAGACGGGCGACAGACAAAGGTTATTTCAGAGGCAATTCCCCCCGTAACACAGGGAAAGTGAAATTTCCACGCCGTTGACTTCGGAGGAACGATTCATTCCTGTGCTACTCGACCTGACCGAGGCCGTATCAGAAGAAGGAACGCTTGTGTTAGGTATTGCCAAGGTCGATGGACTCTGGTAGTAAAGTCTGACAGAGCTAAGGAAGAGAAGTGACACGCCTTGTCTGAATTAGATAAATATTAATGCAGACTCCGTACATGGACATGTAAACCGGTGGTAGGTGAAGAATTATACCCCATGATGAAGTAGCGTCTATTCTCGGAATACCAGAATGACTCAATATTAGCACATGCATTAACGTAATTCAGGGCATTATTAAGTTAAATGGAAAAAAAATAACTTCACTGCTCCGGTGGGTGCCAAAAAAGAACTTGATGAAACCCAACCATTAGTTTGGATGCAAGTTCTAAGGAAAACAGAAATGGAAGGAATGAAAATAGCTGTGCCCGAATGCCTCGGTGCGTCCGACGGTGGGAGAGGCTCTCCGTGGCCGTCGGTGCGAACTAAGGGGTGTGCCGCCTTTGTGGGATTGATTATTCACGTCGGCGTGGAGCCACGAGCCAGTGGCATCCCTTAGAATCCGGGGAATCGAAAGGAACGTTGTTGGAAGATGGGGCGGCCAAAACAATGAGTAATAATCAACTAATGGGAAACAGAAGCCTGTTCAAGAAGGAGCCCGTTACAAAATGGGCACACAGCTGTGCATAGCGTTCCCATCGTTGAACCGTATGGAATTCGTAACAAAATTAAAAATCCCATCTATAATAGCACAGGCTGTTATCAACGTTTAAGGACTCCAGGAGCGTGGCTCCATCCGTCTTTCCTGAGGAGCCTGCTCGTTGTCCATCTCTGGGCAAGAAAAATGACCAGAGACATCACGTTGAAAACAGCATTGACCCCATTTGCAATAGCCGAGTGCTGGAAGCAACCTCAGTGCCCATCAGTGAATGAGTGGATCAAAGGACCGTGGCACATTTACACAATGGAAATCTATGAAGCAGAAAGAAAGAAGGGGCCCGACCCTTCGTGACAGCATGGATGGAGCTGGAGAGCATTATGCTAAGTGAAATAAGCCAGATGGTGAAGGACAGATACCTGATGATCTCACCTATAAGTAGAACCTTATCAACAAAACAAACAAGCAAGCAAAATAGAACCAAAGGCATGGAAATGAAGGACAAGCTGACAGTAGCCAGAGGGGAGGTGGGAGGGGATAACGGCGGAAAAGAGGGAAGGGTTTTCGGGAACTACTATAAAGGACTCGTGGACGAAACCACCGAGGGGGGTAGGATCAAGGGTGGGAAGTGGGGATGGCTGGGGTGGTGGGGGAGACTGGTGGGGGGGGATGGAGATAACTGTACTTGAACAACAGTTTTAAAAATGTGAAAAAAAAAATCAAACCCGAGCTGGAAAAATAGATATATAAATTTAAAAAAATAGCGTTGACCATTCATTACAGCCTAACCTCTAAAACAAAGACCCAGTGTGCTAAAATGGAGAAAACTGGTGCCAGCGCCGTATAACCTGACACTGTCGAGCGGTGAAATGATGGGCAAGGAGAGACAACAGCAACGGGGCAGGCAAAAAGTGTTTCTAGCGACGGCAGTCGGCCTCGGAGCCACCACGTGGACACCGCTGCGATCGGAAAGTGGGAGAGAGACAGCACACGGATAGTGACGAGATACTGCCATCCCATCGCCCCGTGTCCTTGAGAAGGGCGATTCTCCGTGTGGCACGAAGTGCCGTTTGGGAGACGTTCAGTAAAGACCTTCCACGCCTAAGTGTGCATTGGATGTATTGCTGTGACCGCTCAGTGTCTGGGTATCTTTTCAAGGTCTACTGGAAGGGCACGGAAACGATGACCACCTCAGGGGCAGTGGCATTTGTAGGATGAAGGTTTTGGTTCTGATGACCACTTTCAGAGAGAGAGAGAGGGAACAGCATCAGTGTGAGAGAGAAACATGGATTGCCCGCCTCCTGTGTGTGCCCCAACCCAGGTATGTGCCCTGACCGGGGATCGAACCCACAGCCTTTTGCTGTAGCTGGTGACATTTCAACCAACGGAGCCACCTGGCCAGGGCACTCACTGTTTCAGTTTATTTTTTTAATGTTTTGTATCCTCACCGCTTAATACCTACTAAGTACTAAGCAACCTTCTCTGAGTGAATGAATAACCTTTGTTTCTAGAACTGTCTGGAAGCTTTAAGGGGGATGTGATTAAAAAGGAAACATGAAAGCTGTGTTACAGGATCACTCAGTGTGAAATACTCTCTGTGAACGTGTTAATTATTTGTCGTGCACCCACTGGATGTGTGTTTTACCTGCGTGTGAGGAACCTGCAAAGACAGGCTGGGGTACGGCAGGAACCCGAGTCCAGTCCACGACCAGCTTCTGTATTTAATTTAATTCCCGAAGTCGGTTCTTCACGGCCCTCCGAGTGTTATTTGGAAGACATTCTGCAAATGGGAAACACAAATCTCCCTGTACATTTTCTGAAGCCAGAGGGTGGGCTGCTGACACACTCTCCTCTTCCCGTACCCTGCAATGCTACAATTGACTGCATGACAGACAGCAAAGTTCTTTCTTTCGACACTGTCCCTGTTGAAATAGTCATTTCAGGGACAAATCGGAAGACGTGATAAAGAGGGGTTCCTAAACATCATCCATCCGCTTGCCTCTGCCCCCCTTGAGTCTGCAAAACCAAAAGCCCCTGCATTCTTCGTGTAAGCGGGATCAGCTTTGGAAAATGAGCAACAGTCAGGCGCAAAACTACTAGCTCTTCACATAAATCTGCGTGCACCACCCAGATTATAGTTATCCGAAGGCAGTTCCGTCTCTGTTCCATCCCCTCAGCATGCGGGCCAGGCTCTCGGGTCCCAGCCCCTCACCTACTGGGCGTCTGGAAGTAAGGGTGAGCCCTTTGCGCCCCCAGGAGGATTCGAGATGTGAACCAGGCAAGAACACGGCGTCTTAGCCTCAGGAGCCCTGGGAAGGAAGTCCCGTTCTCTGCACGGGGCTGGGGTACCAGCCGGAAGCTGCCTGTTCCATCACTAACACACAGGCGTGCAACCAGGTGTGAACAGTCAGAACCTGCCCAGTCCCACAGCTCCCTCCCCGTGGCCCCAAAGTGAGCCTGGACGGGATAGGGATTCCTCACGCCGAGGAATAGCATAGGAATCACTCCCATTCGAAAGGGTTTCTTGCCTTAAGAGTTTTCAGGCACAAACACACCAGAAAATAAACTCTACACAACCCTCACATCCGTGCGTGTTCAAACTCAAATTTTCCCATTTCGTTCTGGCCGCGAGAGGGTCAGAATCAGTCCAACACCCTTCGTGCGGTGTGGCTGATGCTGCAGAACGTTCTAGAGGCCTGCCAGCCTCGAACCGTGAAATGACTGGCAAAATGATCACTTTGAGGACTAGTCAGGTGGGGAAGTCTTCAAACACCGAAGCAAGGTCTCATCTGAACACCTGGACGTGGACTAAATCTTGAGTCACTTTTCCTGAAGCAAACTCCAAGCACATGTGTCTGTTAGCACCCTTGGCTCAGAAGGAGGCCCGGCCACGTCCGCAGGGTACGTTTGCTGGAAGAAAGAATGAGTGCAGGAGCGTCCCCAGCGGCGCCCTGAAGGAGCATACAACATGGAGATGATGGAGAAGGGTGACCCTAGGGGACCTTTTACTTGCTCAGAAGTAATGACCTTTGTTGGAAGGCTGTGCAGGCGGTGTCGTCTGCATTCCCAAGAAGGCGAACAGGGGGAAGACTTTGGGATGCAAGGAGCCTGCTCCCCTAGAGTTACTGGTCTCTTCCAGAAGATAATCCCTTTGGTTTTCAAATGGAACGGGAGACATTTAACAATCGTATTGTGTTCCTGAAGCTGTTCCTGCAAAAACTTACGTAAGTCATTCGTTCCCAATTCCTGTCTTGGTCTGGGTTATTTCCTGTTATTTTAGGTTTCAGACGAGATGAAATTTAATCGCCTCAGAAGAAACTTGGGTCTAGGGCACCGCGCAGCCCCAGAAATTCCGAAATTGCTTTCCTTCTTGGCTCCTGCGGCGAAATCTGTCAAGTCCTTTCTCTCGTGTAGGTCTGGAAGTGTGTTGGGAATGATCCCGTTCCTTGCTGGCCATTCTTGAGAACCTCCGAATGTTAGACGCTGAGGGAGGGACCGAATTTTTGAGGGTGCAGTGTGAACACCAGTGAGGCGAGGTGAGAGGCCTCACCTCCAATCCAGGACAGAAGGGAGCACCGTCGGGTGTGGGCCGGGGCAGGGGAGAGTCCCCGTGGAAGCGGTGATCTCAGCCCCGAGCGTCTGCGGATCCAGAGAGTCGTGGCCCGTGTCTTTTAAGCACCTGTGTCTGTTGCAGTTGTGGCCAGCGAGAAGACGGCAAAAACTGTTCCAGAGAACAGTTTTTGTTCCAGAATGGAGCCACGTGCAGACTAGTGATCTGTGTCACGTGGTGGACATTGGGCTCGAACGTCTTGGAATTGGCTTGCATGCTTCATTCACGTGCAGCTCAGGCCGGGACCGGCACTCTCGTGAAGGGTCAGAGTGTGTCCCTCTTGGCTGGAACAGAGGGGCTCCAGAGACTGAAAACCCATCCTGGTCGACGCGTCTCGCCCCCGCCCCCCCAACTCCACGCCGTGCTGTCTGGCCAGCATGGGTGTGTCCTGTTCGATCAAGGAACGACTAGAAAGTCCCGCTTGAATTTTGTGTTTCTACCCCAAACTGGAAACGCTCCGTGTGCCCACCAACAGAAGAATAAATTCTCTCCTGTTCTTGCCATGCGTCATTATAGGGAACTCTCTAGAGGGACAGGCGTCACTTTGGCGAATCTCTCTCGTCAGGCTGACAGTAACCACGGAAGCGTGTCAGGACGTCAGGGCGGGGCTTTATGCTTTAGCCACACCACGGGCATCTTCGGACCCGAGACAACCTGGACACGGCCGACGTGGGTAGGGTGAGCGCTGTGCCCCAGAGTGGGGGCAGGGACCAGACGTGGGAACTCCGGGGGGTGGGAGAGATGGGCCACCAGGTGCAGGGGCAGACGCACTGTGGAAAGAACGGGAGACGGGCGCTGTGCTCCTTCTGACCCGTGCGGCCAGGGTGCTGCGGGGGGGCCAGCCGCGCACCAGGGGGCACACACGTGCCCAGGACTCGCCCACACGGACCGTGCCGTCAGCACGATCTCTCCTCTGCACCCTGTGCTCAGCAGTGCGCCTCAGCACGCCATCCCCTTGGAAGGAAGCTGCGGCATGAATACGCCAGTGTTCGGGTAGGAAGGTAGTCTCATGACCACCTGCTTCTCCTGCCGTGTGGGTCACAGCCTGGCCAGTCCCTCTTACAAACCCGTGTCGAGACAGGTCACTCATCCTTAACCAGAACGACCTGGGTGCACCACGTTGATGATCTCCGTGGCCACTGCAAAACTGTTCAGTTAAGCGTTATTCAGCATGGCGGCACGCCAGTGACTTTGCTTCCCGGTTTGCCTTTTCTCCCTAGGGTGCGAACATTCCCTGAGTGTTATCCCTGAAGGCAAGTTGGGGGGCTTCTGCAAACCCACCTTTTTAAGGTAAGAAAACTTACGTTCAGAGAGCTTATACCAGCGCCCCAAAATGCAAACGTTACTTACTTCAGAGGATAGCTCACACTTTCTCCAGACTTTGTTGAGTGGCAAAAAGGCGTATAAAAGGATTTTTTGGTTTTGTTTTTGTCATGATAAGATGGCAGGCTTCCTGCTCTCTGTTCTGTTACTTAATCTAAATGGGATTCTTTGGAGATTTTTTATGAAGTTCCCCTTATACACAATTCTCACCATTTTCCACGTCCAAAGCTATGGCGTACTGAAATTTAAGCAGAATTGTCACACGTTAAAATCACATTGCAATCGACTTTGAAATGTGGCGAAGGGTTATGTCCTGTGTTAGCAGCAAGTGTCTGCAGGAAGTGTCCTGGGCGGCTTCTTCATGGAGAGCTTGACCGGCGTCCTTTCCGACCGAACCGGCCGCATTTCACAAACAGGAGTGGCGAGTGTCTGTTGTCCTGGGAGGCACGTAGGCAGACCTTCTCCAGGAGGCCTCCCTCGTGGGGACGCGTCACAGCTGTGCGGCCGCGCCTAGTTCCAGGCTCCAGACGTTAGGGTTTCGAGTTGTTCCAACCATGTCTTCTGGAGAAGGTTTCAGGAGGGCGGCCCCTGGAATTCCTGTCTCCAGAACGAACAGAAGATTGCAATGCAAGACACGTGAGCGTAGGCACAGAAAGGCCTCGGCGAGGGGGGGTTCCGTCTCCTGCCCCCACCCCGGGGCCGCAGCAGACGGCTGGCCTGCCCAGCCTTCCGCACCTCATTTCCTCGCTCCGTCTGCTGTCGCCACCCACATCTGTCGGGGGCGTACACACGGGTTTAACGTGTAAGCGACAGGTTCTGTTCAGTGACACCACATGGCAAGCACGTGGCGACGTGCACCGTTTGCTCTGTGGGTCTGGAAGTTTAACGTCTCCCCCGTGGGTCTCAAACTCTTCCTTTCCAGAGTGCCGTGATGTTTCCCTCCGTCTGCCGGCAGTGCGGCTCTTAAAATAGGTGGCTGACGTATTGGAGCTAAAATGACAACTTCTTCACTTTGTCCTGATAATTGCTTTCTCTCATTTCCTCTGGCTTCATTCCTCTTCGGCGAGTGGAGTAGTTATTATGCTCGTTAAAAACAAAACAAAAAATAGTAACTCGTGAAGAGGATGTACATGCTATCAGTTGAGTAAAACACCCGATTATATTTCATTGAATATTTGTCAGGGTCGAAGGGCCCATGAGAGTCCCAGCTGATGCATCCTTTCATGGGGAAATGAAAGGATGTCACTGTCATGAGGGGGAACACCGTCCTGGGTCTATTCTGAGATGCTCGGTGGGCTGTGTGCAGCGGGGAGTTCGAGAGCCACAGCTGAGGGGCGAGAACGAGCCGGTTTCAGCAAGTATGGGAGCGCCGTTTGGTCCCCGTGTCCCCCAGGTGCAGGCCACTGGGACTCCGGGCCACCGTTCCCGGAGGTTGTTTTAAAGACCGTATTGCAAGCAATGTTCGCGTCACCACAAGATGGAGAGAGAGACCCAGAGATTTTGGTTATACCCCCACCCCCACACAGTGCGGTCACCTGTTCTCAACATCACTCCCCTGAGAGGGACGTCTGTTTCCAGGGCTGTGCCCAGACTGCACCGTCACCCCAAGTCCGCAGGCCCCCCAAGGGCTCACTCTCGGTGAGGTGCCTCCTCTCCATGTATAACGACACACACCCCTCATCCTGGTGCACACCGGGTATTTCCCGCGCCCTGAACACCCTCTGGCTCCACCGGTCCACCTGACCTGGCGAGTTTTCCCACAAACAGCACTTGTTGTTCGTGTCACCCGGGATAAGCAGATGCCGACGGAGAGGAGACCCAGGAAAGCGTGCACACCCCGTACCACCTGTGGACTGGGGGCCCGTGGGTGCATTTCTGCCCTGCCCGCCACGTGGGCACAGGTGTGAGCAAACAGGCTGCCTTTCCAGGGTGCAGTCCCAGCGAGGGGACCCCCCAGGGCGGGGCCAGGACCACGGGCACCTCCAACCGCGTCTCAGGAGGAGGCAGTACGGTGCTGAGTGGTGCCGTTGTGTTTCTTCTTTGCCGTGACTGTTACTCCGGGTGTATGTCCTTGTGGGGATACAATGTGAAATATATTTACACATGGAGGAGGAAATGTGTACGCAATGCAGTACCAGACTCGAATTGTTACTGATTTTATTCTCAAAGTATCCGAGTACAGTCTGCCATGCTCTGCGTGACCTACCGACAGCACTCTGTGTTTAAATGCAGCGCGCCCTTTCGTAGCGTCTGTAAGAAAGATACAGTGAGTACTTTGTAAGAAGTTCAAGGAGAAACACTAAGTCACCCACCAAGTGGATAGTCGCGTATCTTTCCCCTTCTACTGAACAGTGTACAAATGTAAGACTTTCACTTGCAATAAAGAAAAAGAAAATATTCTGCCTCAAGATGCTCATGAAACAGCCTTTTTTAAAAAAAAATTTTGGCAATGCTTTTTGGGCGGATGCACTTTCCCGTCATCTCCGAAAAGACTGAAGAGGAAGAAAATGTCACGGACACGGCAAGGCAAGATTTATAAGGCGAGCACGATGGACAAGGGTGCCAGACCTCAGGAGCCCTCCATTCCTCAGTCTGCCTGCCTGCCCTTGGCCTGCACGGCAGCAGGAACCGGAGGCGTCCGGGATTGCCGGAATTAAGATCGGCTGGCGCACTGCAGGAGAACCGAATCTGGAGACCCCCCACAAAGATCACAGGAACGGCGGACACCACCGTTAGATCTGTGACTACGGTGAAAGCATAGAAGGAGGTGCCACAAAGTAATGTCCACCACTGCTTTCCAATGTGAACGGCGGGCGGCGGGGGGGGGGGGCGTAGAAAAATAGGGCAGTGTGTGCCGCGCCCCTGAGGCTGAGTTATAATCTCACCGCGTGGATGAGACGGGGCTCGAAGGCGTAGGCGTCGGCCTTGCGTATTCCAGGTGCGTGTGCACCTGTGTCCATCGAGGGGAATGGCCGGCCGATGGGGACACACGAGCGTTCAAAGGGGAATCGGCTCATCCGTGAGCTTTCTTAACCGAACGCAATAGGTTGAAAACCGCGTAACGCAGTTCCAGTTCAATCACAGCCATTCGTCTGCCTAGTAAACGGGTTCCCACGGGGGTTCAGCCTGACGGACGCTGTGCAAACAGGCCGGCTGGGCCCTCGGTGCGATTGCCAGCCCATCTCAAGGGTAAGCTGCAGAGACGCATTCCGTGCTGCCGGTGACACTCAGGGGCGGCTTTCGGCTGCAGGGGCCCAAGTCCACGCTCGTGGGGCAGGTGTCCCGGAACTCGGCCACAAAACCTGTGCCTTCATTGGACAGCATATTTCATGTGTGGGCTCCCAAGTGTTTAGTCGCTGGAGGTCAAGGTTAACCAGCCTGGTTGCTCAGGACGGACAAACAGAGAGGCATCTGACAATGCCAGTGGGGGCCTGTGCCTGTTTGGTGGTGGCGGGGGTGGGAGGGAGGAGGGCGCGGGCCCCCTCCACTCATGGAAGGTCCCCTGCAGTATTCGATGGATAGGAACTCCCGGGAGTCATCATAGAATCGGGTTCCATACTTACCTCTTTCTGTGTTGTGCTTTTATGGGGTAAGCCAGACCTGGCTTAAACCTCAAGGCGGAAATATACGACTGCTTTCCCATACGCTTGAGAAATGTCTTTGCATGTTGCGGCTTCATATCGGAGCACTCCTCGGGTGTGGTGAAGAGGCACTTTGTCCGAGACGCGACCCACGGCGGGGTCTGCAGAAGCCGTCTGGGGCATGCCCACTTTCAGTGAGCAAAGGGTCTCCGCGGGGCTGGTTCTTGTTTCTCACAAAGCGGCCAGCCCTGTGGTCTGGAGCTGCGACGCGGGGAAATTCTGATCGCATTAAAAAGGCATTTCTCTGCTTGGGAGCCAGGGAGGAATGCAGGACTCCTCGGAGCCAAGCCAGCGTCCTGGAACGGTGGAAAGCCAGCCCGAGAGGGCCCGTGGGTCGCTGTGGCGCCCAGCTCGTGGTCGGAGGGGTGTGTGTGGGGATGGGTACGGTGAGCCCGCATTCGGGAAGAGGCGACAGGAAGCAGGCTGTCCCTCCAGCTCGGGCGACGCCTCCAGAGGCGGCAGAACTATAAACACAATGTGGCCGCCCGGGGAACTCGGTGGTCCTGGCCGCTGTTTAGGGAGACCCCAAGTACAGCCAGTCTCCCCTCACGGCTGGAGGCCCCCCTCGTGCTATCCCACAGTGCTGGGGGTCGGCTGGGGTCAGCCATGCTGGACTGGCGTCCCACTGCTGGTGGCACTGTTGCAACCCTCCAGGAGCGCCCCCAACCGGGGAGGGAGGGTGCCTTTTCTTGCCTTTTCCACGGTCTCGGCCCCTGCCTTCCGAGGCACGGGCCCTCTCCTGTCCTCCGCGCTCAGCAGCTCACAGTCTGCTTTCTTCTTCACGGGGTGATGTCCACTGCCGACCCTCCCGCAGCCCCCTCCTGAGGGCCTGTGCTGACACTGGGCACCCCCCCCCCCCGTCATCCAGGGTCACCTGCCATGTCAGCATCCCTCACTAACCACAGCTGCCATGGCCCTTGGCCGCCATGGACGGCCCCACCTGCACAGGTTCTGGGGTTCGGGCGGGGACATCGGGGTGTCTGTCGGGGCTTTCTCCTGCCTGCCGCATGCCCTGTAGGCAGTTTTAAAGCACTCTCTCTGTGACGGGCACGGTCATGCTTACTGATTAACTTTCAACAGAAGCATACCGCTCCGCGGGCACACACAAAAATTAGTATTATTATTTTTGCTTCTTATTTCAATTCCATGCAACCCACTCCATTCTTCTTTTAGGTTTTTTTTTTTTCTTTTTCCTTAAGGGTCTGGACATTCCCAGTCCTGACTTGGACTGCCGGCTTCTCGGGTGCCCCTTGCCTTCCTTCCGAAGAGCCCCGGGTTGGTTCTCCCGCCCCTGGAACCGCGTGTCCCCTCCCTCCGTCTGCACTGGTTCTCCTGCGGTCTGTGTCGGCAAGAAGGTTTTGTAGCACACACGCTTCCCAAAGCCTGACTGCGTTGACGCGGTGCCTCGAACTCGGTTCGTGATGTCAGTGGGTTCGTACCATTTTTCCTACGAGCTCTGAGATGGGACACGCTGTTTCGCACGGCCGCATACGCAGCATCTGACGCAAAACCTTTCGCCCACGTGTCGATGACCCACGCTGACTACGGCCCTGCGTCTGCAAGGTTCACATCACTCTCGATGCTCCACAATTTCACAACGTCCTGACTTCTCTTCTTCATTCTGCCTGTGACCTCAAGCTGCCTATCCCTAATTGCATGTGTTTTAATAATTTATTCCCTTTTGTCCTTGTCTGTCTTCCTGAAAGTCTTCCTTGGGTGACTTAAATTCCTTGCCTGAGCAGCGAAAGCACTTAGGTCTGAAACTGCTTGGAGCCATCCTTCTGCTGTATCGTGTGGGGGTTCCCCGGCCCGTCTTCTGTGCTTCCGCTGAATTCTCTCCCTCCTTGGAGTGTTGGTTTTGGAGAACTGGCCCTGGCTTCCTGATTGCTTCCTTTGTGTCGTATAAACCTAGTCGTTGTTAGTGGGTGCAGAGGGGTGGGAATGTTGCTGAGGGTTAGGGCTGTGTGTGTGTGTGTGTGTGTGTTACATTCTGTTCCAGACACCACCTCTCTTTCCTTTGGGATCTGTTTCCTGCTCAGTCTACATGCTCCTCCCCTTAATCCCTCCCGACTTCTTTCTGACCGGTGCCGTCGGGTTTTGGAGGAGGGTAGCCAGTGTGCGTCTGCTTCGATGGGTTTCCCAATGTTCTCCTCTCCTGCCCCGTTGCTGCGGTGACAGGGAAGGCTCTCCAGGCGTCCATGAGAGGGGAGCAGCTTGTGGATGATCAGGTTTTCTCGCATTCAACTTCCAAGGGTTGCCTTTCACGGCTCAGAGTTCCCGAGTGGCAGATGACACGATGTACCTGTCCTCTGAGAGGCCAAAGCACAGCCTAGTTCCAGCAAGAAGCAGGCTGGGCGACCCACCACCAACCCCCGGGAGCGGGAAGCAGGGAGGCTGTTCCAAGGCTGAGTGGGGGGAGGATGCTCGGCAGGGACGCCGGCTGTGGTGGCCCAGTTCTGAGACTCCCTCGGCTCCACGCGGCCTGCCCTGGTCCCCAAACCCAGGAACGTGAGACTCCACGCCCCGGGCGAGGTGGAGGGGCTTCCTGAAGAAGTCACTAATCATTTGGTTTCGAGGATGTTGAAGGGGAGGTCCCTCGAATGGGTCTAATCCTGTCTTTTCGAGCAGGGGCCTCGCGCTGGTCATCAGCGGATCGGAGGTGAGAGAGCTTGGGTGCTTGTGAATGGTCACAGCATCCTGGCTGGCTTTAAGATGCAGGGCCCAGGCGAAGGGTCTCTAGGAACTGAGAGACCCCCGCCCCACAGGCAGCCACCGTGCAAGGACCTCCATCCACGAGGACAACAAACTGCATTCCACAGCCAGGTGAATGGGTGTGAGAGGCAGTTTCCCCTGGGCTTGCGGGAAGAGCGCAGCCCGTGTGGGCGGCTCCTTGACTCTGGCCTGGGGAGACCCTCAGCAGCAACTCGGCGGTGTCTTCAAGGGTTTTCTGACCCACTGACCTGCAAGCTAATAAGCAGACGTTGTTTTAGGTCTCTGAGTCAGTGGTAACTCGTTATGCGGCAACAGAAAACCAATACCAATATCTTCTGTTAAAACGAACAATCTTCTTTATCCAACCAACCATCGAAGGAAGCTGTGTCATCCTTTCAACCAATGGGAGTCCAGTAATTTTAATTTTAAAAATATATGAATTACAGCCTTGGCTGGCGTAGCTCAGTGGATTGAGCGCGCGCTGTGAACCAAAGCATCGCAGGTTCGATTCCCAGTCAGGGCACATGCCTGGGTTGTGGACCAGGTCCCCAGTAGGGGGCGCTCAAGATGCAATCACACATTGATGTTTCTCTCCCTCTCTTTCTCCCTCCCTTCCCCCTCTCTAAAAATAAATATAAATAAAATCTTGAAAAAAATAAATACATGAATTACTAAATTAAACAGTCGGGATCCTCTATTCTGAGATCCATTTGGGCTACCCATGAAATCCATCCACTTGGGGGTGATTTCTCTAACTTTTCCCTTGCAGCGAGCGAGGCCCCTGGTGGCTTCCCTGATCTCTGCGTTTCCGATACACCCCTTCCCATTTTCAGCCCGGCAGGTTTTATGGGAATAACAGAAGCCACTTGTCAGGGGTGGGAGTTAGTCCGCAGGGAACGGGGTGGATGGGAGGGCGGCTTGGGCGGACAGGGCTGCATGCACACCCAGGCATTTATTCCGACTGTTCCCTCCGCTGCCCACTGGTCGGGCTCCGTGATTCCGTCAGGACACAATCCTCTTCGACACTCTGAGCTGCACGCTGCCAGGCACTGCAGTTCCTGCCTGCATGTGTGACCCTCCTCGTGGAAAGGGCCCGTCTGTCATTTCTCAGCCCTCGTGCCAAGTTCTCGGGCACACGGCAGCCCCTCTGCAAAGAGCTGTCCATCACACTGGGCTCCCCCCCGCCCCCCTGCCCCTGGGAACACAGCCATGAAACTCAGTCCAAGTCACTGCAGACTCCCTGGAAACCAGAGGGGAAAAAAAAAAAAAAAAACACATCAAAATCCCAGCACAGCCAGAGACAAAAAGAGTGGCTCGGACGGTCCCGCGCCAAAGGGCACGGATTTTAGGAGAGTCCCGGACGTACTTTTTATTGCCACAACACTCCGGAAAAAATAAGCATGCCCCCTTAAATCTCGGGCTAAGAGTACAGTTCTCCCTTGCTTTTTTTACAAGTTCAAGTGAGCCCAGTAAAACAAAGGAAATAGCCAGAAAAACGATGAAACTTGCTACATTTTTAAAGCGTAATTCGTATCGGTATTAAATATTAAATTAGCCCACTATTTCCATGTGATGAATATTCATTGAAATTGGAATGGTTCATGTTTCACAGTCATACCTTTATGGTTTTTTTTTTTCTTTCATCAAGGCTGTGCATGCAAATGATGCTTTTTTACCACTGCAAACGGGATGGTCTGTTTTTTCCAGCCTCTTGGTAAGGGACAAAAAGCTCTTCGATTTAAAACCCCGAGCAAGACTTGCTCAGCCGTCCATACTGGCGTGAGTATGCGGCTTTCCTTTATCCAAGGGGAGGCGGCCAAGATTCTGTCTCGCACATCATCGCTGTCTGTGCTGAGAAAGAAACCACGTGCTGGAACGTGGAGAGGGCCGACTGCGACCGGATGGGTACGGGTCCGTGACGCGGGGAAACCTCGGGCGCAGGAGCAGAGCAGAAACACCGGCAGCCTCCACGTCAGAATCACACAGACAGCAGTTGCAGTGCAGACTCCCGGGGCTTTGCTGTGGGGCACGTGATTCGGAGGGTCTGAGAGAGAGAGAGAGAGGGTGGGGGGGGGCTCACAATGTGTACGTGAAGAAAGGACACATCCCTCCTCTCGGGAGCCTTTTGTGGGTGACGCGCTCAGGTGCCACTGAAGTTCCTTCCAAACTCTCCTTCCAGCAAGGTGGGGACTGAGGCGTTGAGAGCCCCGCCTGGTCCAAGCCGTCTTGGGCTGTTGGTTGCAAACCACAAAGCCAGCTCCTAGAATCCCAGTGTGTTTAGGTCTTGCCGCCACAGCGTCCAGTGCAAATACACGCGATCATCAGTTCCGAGTCGGACGTCACACGGGTGCTAGGAAGGAGGTGAAAACACGAGGGTGTCTCTCCCGCTGGACCACCCACGCCACAGCAAGTGGACACGCGTGCATATGAAACTTGTAGCCCTCCCGTTCCGCAGACAGGACGGGAATCGCATGATCCAGCCAGTCTAGACACCGGAGAGCCATCTGGATTCCCACGTCGGCTTTCCCTCAGCCCGTAAATTCAGAGAGTAATGACTCTGTCGATAGAACGTCCCAGTTTCACTAAAATCGGTCCTGTCTCTTTCTCTCCCCACGGCCTTCGCTGTGGTGCCATCTTTTATTATTCGATCGGTTGATTGATTTGACAGAGAGAAAGACGCAGAGAAACATCACTTTGTGGTTGCACTTAGTGATGCATCATTGGTTGATTCTTTTAAAAAAGATTTTATTTATTTATTTGTAGAGAGAGGGGAAGGGAGAGAGAAAGAGGGAGAGAAACATCAATAGGTGGTTGCCTCTTGTGCGCCCCCTACTGGGGACCTGGCCCGCAACCCAGGCCTGTGCCCTGACTGGGAATCGAACCAGCAACCCTTTGCTTCCCAGTCTGCAGCTCAATGTGCTGAGCCCCAGCAGCCAGGGCTCACACTGCATTCTGAATCGGCTGAAGGAGCCGTGGCTCGGAGCGCCGTCTGCACTGCTCCTGGGCTGTAACCTGCATTTGACCTTGCTGCACTGTGTTATCACCCACCCGCCTAACCAGGAACAGACAGGAGGTCTGGCACGGTTGGGTTCAGTGTCATTTCCATACCAGTCAGGCTTCTCTTTCAGACAGAGCTGGCACCTCGACAACTGGGGTCAGACTTTATTTTCCCTGTGAACTAGGTAATTACCTTCCTCTCTGTGATACGTGGACAGTCGAGTGTAAATGCCGGGCTGAGAGCTAATAGGTTACAGACAACCCACACAAAAGCCTCCGCTTTCTGTCTCGAGATCCGTGTGAGGGCCTCAGAAGACTGCCCGGGGCAAATTGAAATCAGGAACTCCTGGCCGTTTTGCAAAATCTCCAGTGACAAATGGGGTTTATGAAGTCCAGCTTCACAGGGCTCTTTCTTCCTCATAAGATTGTGCAGCTCGCTGGCTGAATTCACGGAAGCACGTGATTGAAAACGTCAGGCAGACGGCATTTCTAAACCTCTGCACTAGGACTGGGGTCTCTTCTTCAGAAAGGAGAGTGTCGCTTCCCGTGTGTGTCCGTATCGGCCAGTGGGCCGGGAAGTTTAGTAACACGTTGGACATCACGTTAAGGTTCAGGAATGGCACCTTAGCAGGTACCCAGCAGGAACCACCGTCTGCCAGAGACGCTCACCGCCACACGTTCCAGCCCTGGAATCTCATTTCAAGGGTCGAGAGTGTGAGCTGTGAGGGGATATGAATTTTCAAGCTACAGTGATAGTTTCCAAGAAAGGGGGATAGTTACAAATAAAATTGTGCCCTGGCTGGTGTGGCTCAGTGGATTGAGCGTGGGCTGCGAACCAGGCATCGCAGGTTCAATTCCCAGTCAGGGTGCATGCCTGGGTTGCAGGCCATGTCTCCCAGCAACCGCACACTGATGTCTCTCTCTCTCTCTCTCCCTCCCTTCCCTCTCTAAAAATAAATAAATAAAACCTCTAAAAAAAATAAAATAAAATTGCAGTTGATGCCAACAATATCTTTTTTCCATTTTCGAAGGCAAGTTCTTTAGTTTTATGACTAATTTCTTTGTCCATGTTGGGCAAAGCTAGTTGCCCTTTGTCGGTTACTTAAGAGGCTTGATGCTGAGTGAGGGCAGAACTTTGTAAATGCAACTAGAAAACCCTAATATTCCTTTTAAAGTAAAAACCAAAAAGATCTTGTTCTAACCGGTATGGCACGGTGTGTAAGTTAATTGTAACTAATTTTATCTGTGTACAAAACACATTTTATCTTGGAGAACACACAGCCATCAGCAAACTTCTGGTGAAAAGACTTTTGTAGGGATTTTCACGTATGGCATTTTGTTTGAGCAATTTCAGCGTGGCTTTCACCAAAGACACATTAGCCGCACGAGTTGAAATAATTTTCGCTGCCACGTTATGCCCCCTCAAGAGCTGGTGTTCACATCTCCTTGGTCACTGACTGTTTCGTGTATGTACACGAATAACCGTCTGCCTTGGTCTTTTCTGGAAAATGGGCTGTTTGAGCTACCAGATCCAGAAGGCCCTTTGACTGTCAAAATGTCTGCACTTCTGAATGATAGGCGAAATTCTATGTTCAAAACTTTAGCCATTAGGACTTAGTGAAATTGCCAGTCACTCCCACACCTTGATTTATTTATTAAGCACAAAACACTGCACCGAAGCAGACTTTTCAGAGTTGCAGAAGGGCAGAGAGAAGCAGAAACAAATGGGTCCTCTGCAAAGGGGTTACATAATGGTCATTGCTACTCAAGAGTCCCCAGGGCGGAAGCAAGGGTCAGATGGATATAAGCCGTGGGGGGTCTTGGTTGCCTTTTGGAAGGTGTTCAGTTGCTGGGGCCAAGGGGTCAGAACCTCTAGGCGTGTGGACTTGAGTTTAGATTTCAGCTCATCGTGTGCGTGTGGGATGGTTGGCGTGCGGGGTGGGATGCAGAGCCCTGTGCCGGGGTGGGATGCAGAGCCCTGTGCATCGGGATGCGGACCTCGGCGGGTAGTTCGGACTGAACCGAATAGGCAGAGCATGATCGGGTGACCGATGGAGGCACTGGAGGCCGGCAGTGCGTGGTCCCAGTGGAGGCTGCCCAGGCTCCCCTGTGTCCAACTCCCCTCGACCCCTCTCCCCTCTTGCACCTCTTGGGCTGCACCACCGTGGCATCCCACCTACATCTTCTGAAATAATAATCCTTATCTTCCCAGTAACAGGAGCTTTTTCAGAAAATACCCACCGTTGCCAATAGTACAAACACAGCAATGAGGGATAACCCCCAGATTTCTAATTCGGTCACAAAAGTCTAACCTTCTCATCCTTACGATCTAGGAACTGGTAGGTGTGCTCTGTAGTTTCACCAGGGTCTCCTGAGTTAACGATGCTGTGAGTTCACTTTTTTCTCCTGATTTCCCATTAAGAGCGTCACCCTCTGCGCCATGAGTCAAGCCCCCAAGTCTACCTACACTTCTCTCTTACCCCTTATGTTCAGTAAATTGACATTTCATCGCACCAGGGGACACAGACACCACACCTGGACCACAACACCACACACGCGTGTCCAGGAAGTGTTTGTAGTAACGTTCACAGCTGTATTTCCTGGCCTGTACTGCCTCCTCTGCTCCACCTAGAACTCATGCTAATTGGGGCGGAGAGAGTTAGCACACCTGGTTGCTCTCAGCTCATCGTAGTAGATGAATTAATGCATGAAGAGGGAATAGTACGGACACTGAGACAGCCTCGCCCTTGGCTGGGTTGAAGGCAAAGGAGAGAAGTCACAGTGACCTAAGCTTGATGTCGTTTGGAGGCTGGGGGTGTTTGCACTAGTAATCCGAAAAGTAAGGTGCTTGGGCAAACGGATAGGAATTCTCTCTCCAATCAAACTCGTGTCAGCCGTCGGAGCAAATCCGCAGGGGACTGCCTGGAGGCAGTTGGAATGAGGTCTGGAAGGAGAGAGGAGGGCTGGGAGAGGAAGTTCCTGGCCTGGGGAGGGAGCTGCAGCCGCGGAGGTCGGGGTGCAGCCAGCGGTGTGGAGGGAACAAGATGATGACTGAGTGTGAACCCTGACCCAACGTCGGCACTGAGGGCAGGTGGCGCTGAGGGAGAGGCAGAGAGCGGACGTGGCTGGACAGGTGTGGAAAGTGCAGCCATAGGCAGACAGAGCCGGGAGGCTGGCGGGAAACAGACTTTGAGGACAAGCGTGGTTTCAAACGCCGAGAAACTGAGCAGTTAAACGTGATGGAAAAATCATCTTGTGGAGCACACTCCCAAAACCGTGTCAGTTCTGCAGTGGAGACGGACTCTGAATTGCAAGAAGTGAAGCGTCTTGAGGAGGGAAAGGAGGGGGCGTATCGACATCGGGATGTTCTCGGACAACATTACTGTTCCTTGAGGAGGAGAAGCGTGCATGTGAAAATGTACATAAGACGGTGGAATTGAGCTGGCATGCTTTGCACGGTGGAGCATGCCTTCATTTGGGGGGACGTTAGCAGTGGGAACGTGGGAAGTGGGGGTGCGGGAGGGGAGTCACATGGCCAAGGCCGCGGGACTGGAGGGAAGGTCGAGGGAGCAGGTCAGCAGGGAACAGATTCGGGTTCTGTGCCAACACGACGGAGAAGGGTTGTGAACTCTGCTCATGTGTGAAGGAAGGGGGCACAGTACGAGGCACATCTGAGCTGGAAAATGTGTGAGATAAAACCCGTAATCTTAAAACGCTAAATTCACATGTGAAAACTCCAGTTCCTGTGGGTCGGAGACATGTGCAACGCCAGAATGGTTTGGCAATAAAAAAATACGTTCATTTTATACTCAAAACTGAACAGCAGTGATGAGCACCGTATATTCATGCATTGATTCCATGATACAAAGATCATTCATTATTACACCGTGAAGGAAGGTATAAAACAACAGACGCTCACTTAAAAATTACAAATACCAAGAAATGCTGGTGAGTTTCCGATGTCTTCAAGCACGTCATTAATTTTTCCAGTCGATATGGTAAGAGCAAGCACGAGTGGGGAAATTGGCATGATTTCTGTAATAAAACATTCAGGCAGCGTGGAATTTTTTGAAAAAGCGGAACTGGATAAAGGGCTTTTACTTCGATGTTCAAAAGTCTATGCTTAGTCTTTCCGCCGCCTGGTAGCAATAGATTTCGGTTCATTACTGCTAATTTGCAGGAATCGTCATGACCTAGGACGACAATGAGACTCAGCCACTCCTTAGAAAGAGAATTAATAACGCGATGCACCGTCTAACGTGAGCTTGGAGAAAGCAGTTAGTGACCATGCAGCCTGGCGCGTGGGAAGGCTCGCGGTACAAACCCCTGCCTTTCCCCCCCCGGCACGCGGTGAACCTGGGGGCCGTGGGCCACGCTGACCCCATCGGTCGTCCTCGGGAGGGCACACACTCACACCCAAGGCACAGAGTTCTGTCCCCTCCAGTTATCTTGGAAGAGGAGCTGCCGCAGGTCTTATCGATTCAAAAGTCTCAAAAGATATTTATTGCATCTCAAAACGTTAGGTTTCATAGGTTAAAACAAATGTTAAACTGCCCCCTCCAAAACAGTGAGGGAGAAGCACCCAGAAAATAAGAAGATAAGAAGATATTCTGCAGTAACATTTTTTTCCAGATGATTAGGACTATTTATTTTTATTTCCCTCTGGAAAAAGTACATTTCATTTAAAAAAAAAAAACAAGATTAAAAAATGTCATTGTTTCTGTGACGTGAAGGAGTTGGAAAGGCCGCTTCTCATTTTAGCTCGAATGCTGGAAGCATCGGATTGCGGACTTAGAAATAGTAACTGAATTATAGAAGGGCTGTAATATTTTTTGTTCTCCCACAGTTTTGCTCTGGAAATCTTCGCCTTTCATTGTTTTTCCTAATGGTGTTGTCTCTGAAGGAGTTTGCAACCCAGCAAATACCGTTTCGGTCATGACCATGATTCCAAAAATAGTCCAGTCAAAAGGCTCGTTGGTGACGAGAGAGGGGGAGGTAACCAGCATCAAAGGGAAAAAAGGTTTCAATTTACTTAAAAGGATGGCATATGGCATGATTCATTCAGTCTAATTTTACATTATTTTCCTCATTAAATTCTAAATTTGCAGCGCTTTTAAGACAGGATTATAAGTTCCATTTCAACTTATGCATATTTAATTTCAGAGAGTTTTAGGATTCAATAGAAACCATAGTATACTCTTTTCTCTTTTATTATTGATGGTATTCCAGGAATAATTCTTGATTGCTTTACAAATAGCATAAAGATATGAAGCATTGTGCATACATTTTTTAAAAATGTATTGGGTTGGCCAAAAAGTCCATTTAGTTTTTTTTCCATAAAATAAAAGGCATGTTTTCCACTTTCACCAATAACTTTATTGATTTGGATATTTTGAGTATGTTGGCTCTCTCCCATGTAGGAAAACATTGATTTTTCTCAGTTAATGTCTAGATTTGATTACTGTCAACTTCATCTGGTCTACTTGACTATAGAGCGTCATCCAGCAAGAAATCTCCAGCACAAAGCTTTGCAAACCACTTTTGACATGTTCGGTCTCTCATAGTACCGTCTCCATACATACACTGCACAAATCTTTTTTTGTGTTTCGGTTGCATTTTTACCTTTCTTGAAATAACAAAGCATAACATGCAAAAAATGTTGTATGTTTTCTTCCATTTCTAATATTAAAATGACTACACAAGAATTCACCAATTTTGATGTTTTTTTAAAGGCACGCTGATAGGACAGCTGTCACAATGCAATCTAACAACGTTGTTTTAAATGAAATTAAAGACAGCTAAGCGCTACCACAGCCATCGTATGGGGGGAACAAAACAGACAAATGAATGTTTTGGTCAACCCAATGCATGAACAATTGGTTTTTACCACCTTTCAAGGAGGTCCAGGAAAATCCATGAATATTCAAATACCAATTTTATCTTTGGATCAACAGATAGGAGGACACCTGTCCCCATTGCTGTTGTCAGTTGGTAAGAGAAGGTGTTTTTCCATGCACACCAAAGAGGGAAGATGAGTCCCTTCCGACCTCCTGGGGAAGGACACTAACATTGACCCTGTGGCTTCTGGCTTTGAAAAATAACACGCGGACATTCTAACGCGACGGTATCGTGACTAATCACGTGACCTGACTCACACAGAAATCTGATGTTACTGCGGATGGTTTGCGTGGCAATGTAGTCCGGCTCCCAGTCTGCCTTTCCTCCGAAAATACCAGGGATTTCGAACTAAAGCGTCAGTCTGGTTTTTGCCTCGTGATCTACTTTCCATCAAAGCATAGTGACAGCCCCAGCAGCTAGAAAAGGGGGCTCTTGTTCATGTCACATGCTTTCTCATTGACTTTCCAGAGACAGGAAAGGGTGTTGAGCGATCCTCTGGTTACTCCCGCGGGAAATGTGAACCGGTGTGTATGTAGCATGCTAGTGTGTGTGCCAAGTACAAACATGCACCCTCTGGGCTCTGTTTTCCGTGTGCATATGGGCATGCCTGTGTATGGCACGTGTTTTTGAGACTGGGGTTATGGGTTCGGTGAATGTCCTCAAAACTTCAAAGAAAAAGACCATAATACCCCTCAACTTCATGATTCATGTGCCTTCTTTTCATCCGCACAAAAACCTGCCATGGATGTTTATAGAAGCTTTCTTCATCATTGCCAAAATTTGGGGGCGACTGGATGTCCTTCAGCAGGAGGTGGACAAGCTACGGTGCATCCAGACCGAGGAAGATTCCTCAGCGCTAAGGAGACATGAGCTACCAAGACCTGAAAAGACATGGAGGAACCTTAAATGCATAGGACTAAGTGAAGGAAGCCACTCTGAAAAGCCTCCGTGCTGTGTGATTCAAACTCAACAATGTTCTGGAAAAAGGTACAATGGTGCGAAGATCAGTGGTGGCCAGGGGATGAATGCTGTGGTCCGTGGGATCCTCCAGTGGCGGGCACCTCCCGGGATACATTTGTCCAGACCCATAGCCTGCACAGCACCTAGGGGGACCCCACTGGCAACTAGGGCCATGCGGTGATGATGGTGATGTGTCGGTGCGGGCTCACTCATGGTCGACAATGAACTTGGGTGAGGATGTTGGTGTAGGGGGAGGCCACACAGGAATCCAGGGGGTATGTGGGGAATCTCTGCACCTTCTCACTCGATTTTGCTGTGAACCTACAATGGTTCTACACAATAAAGTCTATCTCAAAATAGAGAATTCTGTCTGTTTTGCAAAGGGAGACAAAACGAGAGCTTTCGATGTCCTGGCGATGAAATGATAACTTATTAAGAAGACAAAATGACCTTTTCTTCCTGATGGAGGTTCGGGGAGTATGCAGGCCAGCCCGCCTCAATCTGCTGGCTGATTTCAGGCCTCTGCACGCAGTACATTTGGCTTCATATCTACATGCACTGATTTTGAAAATGCCGTGGAGTAAACATATTCTGGCCATTTTCTTTGCCCAGTTTCCCTTTGGCATTTTGCTGTAGAATCAGGTGCAAAGTTCACAGATCAGAAACAGTCGCCCAAGTCTTTGATTTTTGGATAATCTTGTGGAGATTATATTGATAGTTTTTTTTTCCCTACAAGTGGAAGGCAAGTGTTTTGAAGTGTTACCGTCTTTGGGAAGCAGGTGGATCCTTTACTCCTCCTTTCAAGAGCAGGTTGTTGCCCATGAACCCACCGGGAGATGAAGGTGGAATTGGCACTTGGTGGTCGCTGACTGTGGACACCCACCAGAACAGGAGCTCTGTACGTCAGACACACACTGACCCTGATATGGCGCTGGTTTCCTGGCCCGTTCAGCTGCGGCACACAGTCTACTTTTTTGTCTTTTCATTCTCACCTGAGGACATTTCTCATTGCTTTTAGAGAGAAGGGAAGGAAGAAAGGAAGGGAGAGAAACACCAATGCGAGAGAGAAGCATTTACTGGTTGCCTCCCATATGTGCGTGGGTCAGGGGTCTTACGTGCCGGGACCAGGGGGAGAGCATGCAACCTTTCAGTTACGAGATGTGCTCCGCCCAGCTGAGCGACACCAGCCAGGGTGTAGTACAACCAAATACTCGGATATATAATTCTGCTTATAACATTCCTTGGCAGTAATCGGCAGCCCTATCTCTCCCCTTGCCAGTAGTCAGTGGGTTTTTGCAAAAGGCTACTCTGAGTCCTAGGATATACCAATTTACTCTTCCACGGCTTCACTCATCCATTCACGCATTCAGCAAAGCGAACTTGTACCGTGAGCAGACATTCCTATCTTCCCTGAAGGTCACAGCCGTGAACGTGAGGTGCTGCTGGCCTTGAGAAATGTTGGTTCTGATAGGAGATGAATCATATTTCAAGAAGTACATAGTCCTACCCTGGCTGGCGTAGCTCAGTGGATTGAGTGCGGGCTGCGAACCAAAGCATCGCAGGTTCGATTCCCAGTCAGGGCACATGCCTGGGTTGTGGGCCAGGTCCCCAGTAGGGGGTGCTCAAGAGGCAACCACACATTGATGTTTCTCTCTCTCCCTCCCCTCTCTAAAAATAAATAAATAAAATCTTTAAAAAAGAGAGAAGTACATAGTCCCACTCCGTGGCGTGGCACCAGATCTGACCAGAAGCAGACCCCTAGTGGTTAAGGAATTGTGTTCTTAGCACGTCACATAAGCACGGCGGACATTTAGAAACGTGTTTTACGTCGTCTGTCCTTCCCTCTTGGCTGCTAAGCGGTTCCTTCCCGTGTCGCCTTCCCAGGGGGAGTGAGAGCACCCCCAATGGGGTAGAAATTGGTCCTCGGACCCAACTACACCCTTTTTTTGTGTACCAAATCAGTATGTGTAGAATATATAAACAGATAGATAGAATTCCAAAGGTATTGAAGTGTCATTGAGAGTGGTCATTAGAGAAAAGAATTCCTACAAAGGTTTCTTGGGCTGGTAATGGGGAAAAAAGTCTAAGAAACACCAATTTAACCACTCTGCCTAGAATCAAAAGGCCCATTCCAACAAAATGACTGACCTGGATTAGCAAGGGTTACCCCATGAATCGCCGGGGTACCATCATTGTCGGTGCCGATGTTCTGGGCTGGGTGACGGGATCACCAGTGTGGCAGTGCGCTGGTTTTAACGAATCACCGTGGTCGGAGGGGCTTCCTCTCCCCAGAGGTCATCACCTGGCCTCAGACCCCTGGCCAGGGCGGGGGGAGTCAGACCCCATCCACGGGAGGGCAGAAAGGCAGACGTTGGAGGACCCGTGTCTGGGAAGTGCACTCGGAGCTGGACTCCCTGTGCTCCGTAGCTGCCTTGGTCCTGCCTTGGATGGAAAGCGCCCGGCTGTCCGGCTGTGTTCCATTAACGCACCAGAGGACGAACATCCCCCGTGTGCATCAGCGGCCTCAGGCGGCACGTCGGATCGCGAGCGTGGCACACCGGAACGGAATGCACATTCACTCACTGCTGGACTGGACTCCCTCAGAGCAAGGGCTGTTATGTCCTCAGAGTCTGTTTCCCATTGTGACTGTTCCCCGTGTTCCTGACGTACGGCCCACTCAGTGCGTCGTAGTTGAGTTGACTGTGCACAACCAACAAGCCACGGCTGCACCTGATCCTGTCACCAGCTCCATGCTCTGGGTGACAATGATCATGTTGGAGTAACTGGTTGTCTTTAAGTCACACGCCCCCTCAAGTTGTTATATCACGTGAGCCCTCACACAGGGTCTTTAGGACCTGCTGTCACTTACATCGTGTGGACGTCCCTGGACACCCCCTGGAGACGCATGTCCAGCCTCCTCCCTGCACCGTGACGGGTAAGTGAAGCCCGTAACTCCAGCACGGCCAATAGGCAGCAGTGGCGCCTTTGAACTTCACGGAGATGATTCCCAATAGCTGAGTGAGATTGGAGAAGCCAAATTCACGTTTTTTTGTGTTTTTTTTTTTTTTCAAAATGTAGGTTAGATTTCTGTACTTGCAAACACGTATTATCTTTGTGGGGAGGAAAGGGTCCGTTTAGCTTGGCCACTCATTTCCCAGTTGAGGGAACTGTGATGGAGCAAGGTTCTGGAAAGCAACGTAGGCGATGACATTTGGGGGAGGTCATTGTGATGAGCAGACATTATTTCCTGCTTAAATCTCACAGGGATTTGAGAGCCATGAGGCTGTGCTACAAGCCACTTGAGTGGGGGGTCATGTCATTATGCGTTTGTCACACCCCGTAGGCTGCACACCTGCAGGAGTGGCTCCGAATGGGACTGTGGACGTGGGGTGACAATGGCGCGTCCATGAAAGTTCAGCCTCTGTAACGCAGGCATGGCTCTGGCGGGCGGTGCCGGTCCGTGATAAGGCCGTGTCTGTGTGCGGTGCCGAGTTACACGGGGACTCTGTGCCTGCCGCCCGGTTCTCCGATGCACTGGCCACAGCTCTGTAAACAAAAGAAGTCATTCCTGTGACGGTCCGCCGTCCGCCCAGTACAAGCTACGCGATAACTGCGTGAGCCTCTGCAGCAGAGCCCGAGGCTCCCTGGATGGTCCTCCAGCCACTGCAGACCCCACGGGCACCTGGCACACAGCTTCTCTGCACGGTCTCAGCTTCGGGCCTGCGCACCGACTCTGCCCGCCCAGTGCCCCTGTGGCTGTGGGGAGCCCTCCTGGCTGGGGTGGGGCTGGGGAGCACAGCCCCTGGGATCCCGGAGCTGGCAGGAACACTCAGTTGAAAAGAGAGGGGACGTGCTGGTGAGCAGTCCTTGCCCCCAGTGGAAGGCAGCTCTGAGGTGTGTTCCCCACCTCTTGCAGGGGCCCTGCCGTTGCCCTGGCAGGTCCGCTCACCAGCACCCCAAACAATAGCTCTGCTGCTTCCCTGTGTGGTGACACCCCTCTGCTTCCGCACAAGGTTCCTGCGTCGCCTCCTTGCCCTCACATATGTACCCCGATATCTGCTTTGGGGAAAACCATCCAGATCAGACCATCACCAGACGTTTTTATAATCTGTGTGCACTTCACCAGTCATGTTGAAATCTGGCAGCAAGACCGACTTTTGCCGTGTATAATCTTTGTCCCTTACCTGTCATCTCCTGTCAAACACGTCAGCGATACCAGCACTCCTAAACGGTGGTTTCTATTAAACGCACCTTTGTTCGAATCAGCGAGAGCAAGCGGTTTCTCTCCAATGACTCTCCCTCCGGTGACCGAAGTTTATCAAAGACCAGGCCGTGCCCTCGTGTCTGTCTGTGTGCCCCTGAGCCTCCGTGTCTGTGGCCCAGGACAAGGCTGCCCAGCAGCACCTGACCATGATGAGCTCAGACTTCCTGCGCCTGGAACAGCGAGAACTCGGTCTGTGCCATTCACAGGCCACCAGCCTACGGGACTGAACTACAGCAGCTCACAGGGACAAAGACGCCGAAGGTCTCTGTACTTGTGGCATGCCGGTCGTGATGGAGCATGACCGTAAGTTCAGGGTCAGAAAGCACAGGACAGAACCTCTGTGAAATATGGGTTTGCTTATAAATGCAAGGCACACCCGCTGTGTAAAGAACCACCAACACTCTTAAAGCAGGTTGCACAGGGCACGCCCTGGCCCACCTCCCCTGGAAGTCAGCTGGCCGGCTTCACTGAGCCACGCACATACTCCCAAAACACAGCCCTTCACTATTTCCACAACCGTAGTGCCGTGGGCTTGTTAGCTGCCTGGTTTTTCCCGTAGCGACAGACAGACACAAGGGAACTCCTTCCTTTGGGTTTCCCTTCCCCGATGGGCTGCCTTCCCGTCTAGCGTGAACTTGGATGGGAGCCCAGTCCGAGGTGCGTGAGGTCATCCTTGGCCCATCCCCGGCTTGGAGTTACGTCTGCAGCCTCCTCAGAGAACAGCATCAGGACCCGTGTGAGGAGCGTGCGGTCCCAGCTGAGCCGGCGGCTAGGACCCCGTCCCTTCCGCTGAATGTTGATCGGACCCGTGGCTGCAGCAGCTTGCTGTCATCTGGCCTCGGTCCTGTCCACACCCTGGCCCACGGTCCTCTCGGGAGAGAGACATACGGAGAGGACTTTAGGTTGGGAACGGGATCCACGGTGGACGCGACTCCATCCCACCGGCGCTCAGCATCTTTGGGGTGGACGCTCCGGAGTGGCTGTCGTGGGTCCTGAGGTGGGGGCTGTCGCAGGCGAGACGTAAATGCATTTGTGTGTCTATGTTGTTTGCCGGATCACCTCGCGCACTGGATCCCGTCCGCTCTTCCCGCATGTGCGGGCGCCAGCTAACCTCAGTGTGTCCGCGAATTCTGCTGCAAATCAGTCATGGCGTTGAGTCAGTGAGCAGTCTTTTCTTGAGAAACGTTGCTTTGGTTCCCCTGGATTTAATGTGCTTAAGGAAGACACACTTCCCAAATGAATTTGATTTGTACACGCTCCAAAGTGTTTTTCACGTTGGAAGAATCACAACTTTTAATTTGCGAGGTGTCACGAGGAGCAAGCATCTCGACTTCTGTGGAGAGACCGTAATTGAGAGATGGTTACGTTTGGGGCATTTGATCACCCTCCAGGTCACGGTGCTTGTAGCCCTGGTGGCCACGACGCCTTCCTCCCCACCCCCCCCTGCGGGCCTGCGTCATGCACGTGACCTGAAAATGTATGCATGCAGTCGATTGTATTTCAGCATGAACTTAGCTATGCAAATGTGAAATGCATGTGTGGTCGTGGGCAAGGATCCCCCAGATGCAGAGAACAGAGCACCACACTCAGGCTGCAGTTAGAACCGTGCAAAGGCCGAGACGTGCGCCGTTCAACCGGGTGTGTTTCCGGCAGCGTCCACTGGTTACTCACGTGGGTGAGCTGGTCCCTCGTTCACTCATCAAAACAACATGAACTTGAAGCTCATAAGTTTATTGTATAATTACGTCCGTGAAATTCAATCTCCTGCTTGACTCAATAGAAAATGCATTTGGTGGTCGTCTGACCTGAGATATGTAGGTTGCTGATCTTCTTTTTCTTTCTTTATTTCTTTGTTACTTTCTTTTTTTTTTAAAGATTTTATTTATTTATTTTTAGAGAGGGAAGGGAGGGGGAGAGACAGAGAGAGAGAAACATCAGTGTGTGGTTGCTGGGGGACATGGCCTGCAACCCAGGCATGTGCCCTGACTGGGAATCAAACCTGTGATGCCTGGTTCGCAGCCCGCGCTCAATCCACTGAGCTACACCAGCCAGGGCTCTTTCTTACTTTCTTTTCTTTCTTTCTGTTTTTCTTTTTCTGTGTGTGTGTGATTCTGCAGTTTTCTAATCTCTTCAGGACTCTGCATGGAGTCACCCTCCTGAGTTCTACATTTCACTGTCCTGGTTTGTGACTTCAATTTGTTGGGTTCATTCAGAGTTCAAAGCCTGTCAGAGACATTGACTGGTAAATTCGAATAGTATAAAGTCAGTTGTTATTTATATATAAGCATAGGAAATTAGATATTCTCTAGTTATGTACCACCTATCACTTATTATCTATCTCCTATCGATTTATACCTGTCATCGGTGTGCACGTATCTATGATTAATGCTTCCAACCAAATATTGTGTTGCTGCCACCTAAATAATTGCAAGTCGCTTTATCATAAGGAGAACTTAGTCGGATTCTCCTCAACAGAAACCTCACTAAGACTCAGTGCAGTGACATGAGCGTCTGGCCAGTATCGACTCGAGGACAATGGGAGCGCCAGACCTGGCTTGGACGCGATCATCCTACACGGCGCTGCTGGTGCCTCCATAGTCCGCGTGTGTTCACCCGTGGCCTCGGCCGGGTTTCCCCTCACAGTGCCGACGAAGGCATTCAGCTCTGCAGAACAACGCTGTAAAATGTGAGTTACGAGGGGGGGGAAAGGAACTCTCTCACGTGGAACTACTTAGGTCAACAGCCTTCACTAGGAATTTTCAAAGCCAGGTTTAAAAGCCTCCGGCGGGCCACCTGGGGGCCCTTGAGATCCGTGGGGCCGACAAGCTGTGCACCAGTGTGATGAAAGCACTCCCCTGCGCCCCGGCTGGGGAAACGTCCTCTCACAACGGTTTGATCTAACACGCAGGGTGGGTCTTGCAGGGAGATCCGGAAATGTTCTGGTTGTCGTGCAGAAGAGGGTGGGGCTGCATCCTAAAGCACCGTGGCCTGCCCCTACAGCACAGAAAGGAGCACAGGGGGTTGGTGTCTGTGATCAGGAACACCTCCTTCTGACCAGCACGTTCTAGCCGCCCAACCCCTCCCAGCCAGCTGCATGCTCCCTGAGCCAACTGCTCCTGCCACCCTCCACGGTGGCTCTGGCAGACTTCAGATGGGACTTCCTGGAGGGGGACCTGCTCCCTCAGAGCCACCGTGAACCTGTCACTGCCGTATCAGCCCTTCCTCTTCTGCACATACAGTGTGCCTGGTTCCCCGTTGCGTCTTCCTGGGGCTACTGTGATTCAGGTTTGGCGGACCCACCTGCCACGTGCAAGACTCCAGCCCCAGTCGGGGCCAGCAGGTGGTATGAGGGCTCAGGGAGTGCAGCTGCCGGGTCATGGAGCGGTGACATTTGGACAGAGCTTTCCTGGGGACCTCTCAGATCCCACCAGAAGTGGGCCTCTGAGTATCTCTGGTCATCTGGCCCCAGATGCACCCTTGGGTCCTTTTCTTCTCCGTGCCCTTTAGGTGTCTTGGTTTAGTTCTTAATTGGACTCTAGTTGTTGAGTCTGGATTGTGCAGCGGGTGTGATCTTGTCCTGTGCGTGGGATCACTGGTTTGTGCTGAAAGAAGAAAGGTGGGGGGTGGGGGCGGGGAGCTGGGAAGACTGCAGAGAAATGACGGGCTGAGTTGGCCCCATACCCAGATGTCCCTGCGGTGGAGGGAAGGAAAGCAGAGGTCGGGATCGTAGCTGAATGCAGATATGACCCCTTAGCCTCCTGCAGGGCTTGCTCCCCAGATGCGGCCCTCTGCGTCAAACTGTCCTCTGACTGCAGTTTGAAATGGTTCTCCTGGACGGGGTTCCCTTGTCTCCCGTGAACGTGGCGGGCGCTGTGCGATCCAGGAAGCTACGCCCCCTTCTGTTCCCACTGAGTGCCCGGGGCATCACTGAGGCTGCTGCAGGCCCCGTCTGAGATGCATGGAAAGCCTCTTGCAGCCGAAATCTAGCACGCAGCGATCTGCTGGGGATCGCATCTCAAGCTGTCATGCAGCTTTCTGAGCGTAGAGGGCAAATCTTTCCTGCCGCAGACCCATATTCCCAGTGAGCCCCCGAGTCTCACATGACAAGGTCTGCCGGGAGAGCAGGAATCGCAGGAGGCGACTGGCAGGGGCCCCTCCTCCTTTTCAGTTATTTATTTCACATTCAACTATCCGTGTTGTGTTTCTACGAGAAAGCCTGCAGAATGTCTCCTTTTAAGGAGCTATAAATGAATCGTCACAGAGGGGCAAAAGGAAAACAGACATTTTCTCGACAGAAAAAGACGTCTTACTTCCAAATAAAAGGCGATTCTCCTTGTATGTTTCTGACGGAGAAGGACATAGAGACAGAACAGCCAAACGGCTGGCAGCCGCCTCAGCCTCGGAGACGGCCTCCCAGGCCAGTGGCCCCCCAGCAGCGCGCCCCGTAGACCAGGACAGAGCGCTTGGCGCGCCCTGAATGCGGTCTCTCCGGACTCCTCATCAATCAAACCTGATCTGTCTCAGACCCCGGGCTGGGAGAGGCCGGCTCACCGGGCCCCGTCCAAGGGAGTGCTTTATAGCCTCGGCTCTCTGCGGCCGGAGCACGCTCTCTCCTCACTGGAAACTTGGATGAGACACAAGCTGCTTCAAGGTGTTCTCATTAGCAACCTGCCAGGCGGGGCTGTTGACAGGATAGGTGGGTTATTCAGGGAAGTTTTTCTTTTTTTTTTTAGTGTGTGTGTGTGTGTGTGTGTGTGTGTGTGTTATTTTGCTCTTTAACCGCTGGTGCTGATGCTATGTGTGTCTGTTGCAAATGATTCCCATCAGCAGATCCTCGGCACATTGGAGAGGTCTTCTTCCAAGGGACTACTAAGTAGTCAAGGCAGTAGATGTCTGTCCGAAGGAAAGACCCACCCACAAATCTCGGTTATGGATGTAAGAGTGATACCCACTGCTTGTACATCTCCCCAGCATCCCTGTTTGGCAGGAACTCTGGCCCAGGAGAGTTCTCCTCCCCCAACCCCGGCGCCCTGTGCCTTCACGCCCGTGGATGGGCCTGGCCCATGAACAGGCTGCCCGTTCACCCCTGGAGCCCCGTTCCGTGTGCCAGACCACAGCCAAGATTCACGTCTTCACCCCAGGCGTGCCCCTTCTTCGAGCACCCTCCGGGAAGTCCCAGCACTTGCTGGCCACAACAACCGGTAGGATTGGTGAACGCTCGTTTCTGTGCCATCTGCCTGCTCTTGCTCCCAGAGCTCACGAAGCCTTTGTTGCGACGCCATCACCCAAATGGAGATTTAATGGGATGACAGCAGTCCAGCTGGAGTCCTTCCAGGGGGCCAGCGCCAGCGTCAGCAGCCTGGTGGTCGTGTCGGCTCCCCGCTGGGGCCGGGCCACTGCCCAGCTCCCCGGCCTGCCTCCCACGGACTCCCAGTGCCCGCTGCCAGCACTTCAGCCTGACGTCCCATTGGAAACGGAGGTCTAGAACGCCATGTCCTCGGCAGCCAGGTCCTCTGAATCGACTCTGTGTGTTCAGCTGGCACGCTGCACGGCGTCCTTTGACATGTTGATGAGAGGTGCCAGACAAGCGCCCCTTTCATGCGCCACAAAGATGAGCACTGTGCATGGGAATGTCCCCCAGGATGTCCAGGTCGGACCAGAGATGACGTCAAAGATGGGAGACGGGGCCTGCCGATGAGTGAATCGGGGAAAACAGCTGGGTCGCATCCAGGAGGCCAGAGGTGGCTGGGTGTGCCAAGGACAGGGCATCTTCTGGGAGTTGGCACTAAGACACAGGAGGACGGGGCAGGGGGTCCTATAGGGCAGGGTGGTGCAGTGTAGCAGGGCTGATCGGTGGTCTTACATGGGGCTGTTTCCAAAGGAACTCGTGACTCTGGCCAGCTGCTGTGTGCAGGAGAGTCCTAGAAACAGAACTTCCAGGTCCTAGGAACTGATTCTTCTTCTTATGTCCTAGAATCTAGGACAGACGATGGTCGTGCATTCTAAGCAAAAACTTAGAATGTGTGTTTGTAATATTGGAAGTACAGGCTGCACGCGGCCGAAATGTCGCAGTGCCTGCCAGTTGTGGGTGCCGTGAGTAGACAAGGGCGAGCTCCCTGTGTCCCTGCCTTCCGTGGAGGTGTGGAGACACCGTGCTGGCTTTTCCTGGAGCTAGCCACACCAGGGGCAGGACCTCCTGGCGCGTGGTGCGCACCAGTAGCACAACAGCCGAGACCCACGCCTGCCCGTGGGAGTGCAACCGACAGAACCCCGGCTGCAGCCACTGGGGCTCGGATTCCAGAATCCCCGTGCTTGCGTGCCCCGCGGGGGCTCGGCACGCTTCTCCTGGAAGGGCTCAGAGAGCACGCACATTAGACTTGTCGACACGCCCAGTGTGAGTTCCAGCTCCTCAGCTCTGCTGTGGTCACAAGCGAGCGTGAGAGATGGGCCCACCAGATAAACAAGTGGCTGTGCCGGTGTTCCAATAAAACTTTATCGACAGCACTCGGTGGGGCCCATTTGGGGCCCAGGGGCTGTAGTTCTCTGTCCCCTGCACGATGCCATGCTTTCCACGAGAACGGGGCACAGGAAGAACCGCAGTGTCCTGCGGCGCCTCCTGCCGTCCCGGGGTGCACCCCGCCGAAGGCCCCCTTCCCTTCGCCTCTTGGGAACGCTAACAGTCTTCTGGGTGTGCAGTTTTTATCAAGGCGCCTGCCACCACTTGACGGAATTAAAACGTTTATCAAAAGCATCCATTTTCCCAGGGGGTAGCTCAGCTGCCAGTCGACCGTTGTTGCACTGCCCACGTTCTTCTTTATTTTAATCTTTTTTTAATCTTTTCTTCCTCTAATTTTATTTTAATCGTTGTTCAAGTGCAGTTTTCTGTCTTTTACTCCCATCCCAGCCCACCCACCCATCCCTCCTCACCTCCCTCCCATTTCCACCCCCCTAGTTTTTGTCCATGTGTCCTTTGTATTTGTTCCTGTAAACCCTTCCCATTCTCCCCCAAAATTCCCTCTTCTCTCGCCTCTGGTCAGTGTCAGCCTGTCCTCTATTTCAGTGTCTTTGGCCATATTTTGCTTGTTTATTTCTTTTGTTGTTTAGCTTCCTGTTAAAGGTGAGATCATATGGTATTTGTCTTTCACTGCCTGGCTTATTTCGCTTAGCATAATGCTTTCCAGTTGCATCCATGCTGTTGCAAAGGGTTGGAGATCCTTCCTTCTTTCTGCCGCATAGAATTCCATTGTGTAAATGTACCATCGTTTTTGGATTCGTTCATTCTTATCTTAGACATGGAACATGCTTTGCCCCCTTCAACAGCTGGTGTTCAAGGACGCCCACCTACTGATACCTCTTTGTAGTTCCTCGGTGTGTGCCACGGAGCACATGCCGTAGACGCATCGTTTAGAGATGTGCGAGCCCCCGGGAAGGTCAATCGTGTTTGCATGTAGAACGGCCCCCAAGACTGACGCCATTAAACCACATGCTATTCGGTCTACCAGGACCTACCAGGACCGAGGTTTGCAGCTCAGAGAATTCTCTTTGGGCACCTATTTCTAATCAATGACTTTATTTTTTATTTTTTTAAGATTTTATTTATTTATTTTTCGAGAGAGATTAGGGAGAGAGAAAGAGAGGGAGACAAGCATCAATGTGTGGTTGCCTCTTGTGCACCCCCTACTGGGCACCATGCCTGCAACCCAGGCATGTGCCCTGACTGGGAATCAAACCGGCAACCCTTTGCTTCAAAGTCTGGTACTCAATTCACTGAGCCGCACCAGACAGGGCTAATCAGTTAATTTAAAAAAAAAAACATTACCTAGAAGCAAGCTTCGATGATTAATGTGTGTGTGTTGGTTAGAAAAACATGTTTCCCAAGAAAAGACACTTTCCTGTGGATCACATACAAAAACCTTTACAAAAAAAAGAAAAAAACCTTGATATTTTTCTTCTTCTTCCCAAATCTCGAGAAGGATGAAAAACTCTATAGGGAAAAAAATCGTTGAAACAAAAATGGGGAGTACACTGCTTTTCCTTGGGACTCCTGTAAAAGTTGTGTGGGCATTCTTGTCCCTGCTCTCCACTGGTGCACCTGCTGTCTCTGCCCCACCAGCGGATCTGGGGCTTTCTCTTCTTCCTCAGGTTCTGCAGAGGCCCAGGCTGCTCTGCCACACAGTACACGTGTGCACACATCACAGATCATGTTGAATACTGTTAATGAATAAAGCAGGTGCGGGTCTGAAATTTAAATTTCCTTAGCTAAGGAGATTGCCTTCGTTGTACCCATTTTCTGTGAGACCGAAAGACTAAACATATGTGCACATTTAAGTACAATTCTCTGTTAATAAAATGTATGATCCTTATGGGTTATTCCCCCCCCTTTATTTTCATCTCCTACAGCAGAAAAGGAAAGAAAAACAGTGGGACCAATGAGAGTGTTACACTCAATGAATTTTATGTTTAGGGACTTTTAGTCTAACGGAGGAATTTATGTAGAATGATTTCACAGTAAAACATTTCAACTTTGATAAAGCAGGAGCAGTTGATGAGCCGTCAGGACGGAAGAGCCAATTGGAGGTTCTGTCCAAGACAATGAATTTCTGCGCAGAATTTCTGGCACGGTGCATTTCACACTGCCTCGGGAGAGGACGCCAGAACCTTCCCTGGAAAAACCAATTACTCCCATCTTGATGTAGCTCTAAGCGACATAAAAAAATAAATAAAACTTTCTCTGAAACATGAAGTTTATTCTTCAAAACCTGGAGATATTTCTGTATATAATTTCTTGAAATCTCTGTAATTTATTACCAAAAGCAAAAGCCAGGGTAGCTACTTTTCTTTACACATAAGAAGTTCACTATTATTGAACTCAGCATTAACAGCAAAAAAAAAAAAAAAGGAATATTAAGAACAAAAGAAAAATGCAAAGTAGCCTACTTTTCAAATAGTTTACACAGTTTTCTTATAGGTCTTTTGATTAGTATGAGGTTGTAATACCAGCTGGTTTTTTTTTTTTTTAATGAAAATACCTCTGAAACCTCCTTCCTTTTTTTAATCATTATCAAAAGTCCATTAAAAATGTAGTATTTTTTTTTAAATAATAAAAACTAAAAAAATAAAAGAAAATGTAAAAAATAGACAATATATCTGTCACAGCAGTAAATGTGAGATAAATTTCTCCACCTATTTAAAACAAAAGATTCTTTCACACTTAAGTACACACACACAGATGTTAAAAGATTTCAGAAAGCAGAAATAGTAACTGTCACCATATCTCATCACAAACAATAAAATGAGAAATCAGTAACAAAATAGAAAGTTAAGACAAGCACCCTGAAAATTAAAAGTGAAATAAAATAAAATCTAATGAAATAATCCGTGTCATAACTGTTGAGTACAAGAGAAAATAAAAACATAAAATGCAGAATTTGCAGAACATTTTTTTATTGTGGGTAGTTGAAACATACTCAGAAGACATTTAATAACTTTCAATATTATTTTAGTAAATAAGGAAAAAAACAATTGAAAATAAAGTAATGCTGTCCCCCAAAGTTTTGCGAGCCTTAAAATATTCCATGAAATAAAGTGTAAATTTAAAGAAAGAAATATATGTATATATATAATGTATTATTATATATAATTTATTATATGTATATATATATTATATAATTTATTATATGTATATATATATTATATAATTTATTATATATATGTGCTAAAAAAAGAGGAAAAGTGAGATTAAGCATTAGAAAACAGACAAATGATGAATCCAGTAAAACCAAGTGTGAACTCTTTGGGAAAATTAGTAAAATGAATCAGCCAGTAGATAATTTAATGTAAGACTTGGTGATAGCACAAATCCAAAATATGAAGTAAGATTGAAGAAATAGCGAACGGGGAAAACCCAACAAATAAAGGAGAAATTACGTTACTTTGTATGGGAATTTGAAAACTTACAGGAGTGAATCAGTTTCTAAATCCAAGGTGGCTGTGCAGAGGCGCTTTGATAAAATTTATTACATGAAAAGGCAGCGAGGGATATTTGATTCTCAAGAGTTTCTCCCGTGGACCTCAATGCCGACCGCGGTTCCCAAGTAAAATGGGTTAAAAAAACATATAGACGGTAAATGATAATATGTCTATATTAGTTGGTTCATGTCGGAATCCTGGCATTTATTCAAACGAGGAGTAGACAGTGGAAGCCACCCATTCTGAGTAAGTGCTCTTATTAATTCCTTTATGCTGCATGAAACAAACACCGCCCCCCATTCCCATCTCACACCTTTTTATATATGGGTGCTTAGTATTTTATCATACAGCTCCTCATAGTTCCCCTAGCAATTCCTGTTCGTGGATACCTATTTTCCGTCATTGGCAAATACCCAGTATCGCCTGCCTGTTGGTGACAGACAAGAGAGCCATTGTCCCCACCTATCAGGAACTGCGTGCTCGGAGCTGGCGTGCGAGCCGTCCCTTCTCCCCATCAGCCGTGTCGCTAGTGAGCCCACTGCAGTGTGACGTGTGGTCCTCCCCCGACCGCAGAAATGGGCGTACAAAGAAAACGCAGATCACCCTCTGTGACTCCATCCGGTGTCTGCTATTCCTCAGCGCCTCTGAGGATTGATGGTTTGGCCAGCTGTGTGGAAACCGTGGTGGGCGAGAAGCGTGTGAGGCGGCTTCCCTTCCCAGGCGAGCTGAGTTTTATGGGCCCGCCCCCCGTTATTTTTAGATGCGAGCATCCTGTCACAAATTAGCACGTTTGCGCCCATCTTCCTCCAGTCTGGAGACAGGAAAGGTCTGTGTCCCGCACGTTGTAATGCCGCCTCGAGTCACTGGTTGGAACGTAGCTCTGGGGGTCCGTTCTCACGAGCCTGGTCCATGCAATTCTTTTTGGTTCCCTGTGCGTGATTCGCGTCACAAGCCGCCTGGACTGTAGGCACTCACTTGCGTGCCTCTGTCCCCCGATTTTCCTCCAGATTGTACCCACCGAGCTCAAAATTCAGCCCAGGCACGGCCAGAGGGAACGCCCAGGTGCTTTGAGTGGCACGGGTTTGACCTGCACTGGGTCACAGGCATTCGGATTACTTCTCAGCAAACGTTATGAGAAGAAATTCTTAGATTTCCTTATGGCTGTGAGGCAGTCATAGCGACTACACTTGGGTGTCATAACTCAGGCGTCTTGCCGCTGCTTCTGAGACGCAAGTGCATTGTTACGCCTGGAAATGGGTGTGAACTTCTTTTTCCCTTGCTCTTTTCATTTAGATGTCTAGTGGCAGCAATCCATATCACCTCTTCAGGGTTTTCCATCCTGTAAGACAGCACTGATGCAGGTCCTGGTGGGGAATTGAGCTTGGAAACAGAGAACATAAGCTTAGGGCATCAACAAGTATGGTACGGTACGGGACCGTCTGGGGTCCCAGTGCAGGATGGAGGGCTTCCCGGCGCCCCCAGGCCCCACCCTGTGGTCAGCGAGGCACTGTCCCCTCAGCCAGGACCTGTGCAGGAAGGACCAGCACAGCACGGCAGCGTCCACAGAGTGGGAACACCAGGTTTCCTTTAGCGCGAAGAGGATAGGCTGTCTCAGTCACACACACGTGACTGTCATGTCCCCTGCCAGTGGACAGCTGCTGGCATGGGAAATGCTCTCCGTCCCTAAAAGACCCCAGAGGCTACCTGTGCTCCAGCCAAGAGCCAGTGAGGCCTTTCTCTTCCTGTAGCCAGACGCGGTTCTCGCCCTGCTTATAACTCCACCCAAACGTCCCCAGGCCCAACCCAAATAGCTCCCACAGAATTTCAGACGACGAAAATGAAGCCCAGATGGTCCAGATTCATCCCTCAAGATGATGTGAGTGCATCTTCTCGGTCTATTTATAAGTAGTCTTTTTTACGAGGCCCATCTGCTTCCAGGCAGCTTGTGCATGGCCCCGCCAGGGTGCACGATGTTCCCACCTGGAGCTGTGCAAGTGGGTGAGGAAATGGGGTGCTCTGAAGCCCCTTGGCAATATGATGGTCAACCCCAAAGTGCCCGGAACCGTGTCCCCCAGACCTGTCCAGTGCGTGGCCAGGAAGTCCTGGGAGCCTGCTGCACTGAGCATTTGGGTACACTTGGGAGGGAGGGACAGGAGAGCCCTCCCCACTTCCAGTGTACGCCGGGGCCCCTGCACCCCGAAGGAGTCGTCCTCTGCTGCTGGAAATCTCTCAACAGCCACCCCCGTCCACGCCAAGCACAGCGGTGCTTCGAGTGGCTCCGTTTCCAAGCATCTTCTCACAGCCCCAACTTTGCACGGCCAGCAGGTCGGGAAGGGAGACCCCTAATCTCCCTCCTCTGACTCTGTGCCTGTCCCTTGACCCTTTAGACAAGGGCTCTGAGTCCACACAACAAGACGGCTAATGCAGCTCTCTAAATGCAGGAGAACCGCCTTTCTCTTCCTCCTCTGCTGGCGGACAGAGAACCATGGGTCGCCATTCGTTCCTTGTCTGTCTCAATGGAGATGACCTCTGCCTGGCTGGAGAGGCAGGTGCGAGAGAGGGCCACACGGTGACCCCGCCTCGTCCATGACTCTGTTCATGTCCTTATCAAGCATTCAGGGACCATGCTCCGGGGCTGCACGCGTGCTAACCTGTGCCCTCGAAGAGGCCGGGGCAGCAGGCACGGCAGAGCAAGCTCACATCGTACCTGGGAACCAAAGCAGCCACAGCAGCAGGTTCTGCGGCAAGACAGACCGTGTACATTTCCATACAATAACCTGAAGGAACTTTTGAGCCCAGGCTCCTGGATCTTGTGTCTTTTTATATGAGGGTCATTTTTTTTTCTTTCTTTTTATGGCAGGAGCTTTAAAGCGAACTCCTCTCTTCTTCCAAAAACATTTCATCGTCGTTTTCTGGGCTACACGTCGGGGCCCGGGCTAGCTCTGAGGGTTGGAGAAATACACCGTTCCCCTTGGAATTTGGGGACGCTCTCTCGGGCTGGGCGGCAGACTTCCTGTTTTTGCTCGAGGACGGTGGAAATTTGGGCAGTTCGGTCAGCTTCGAATTAGAGTTGAATAACCTCTGCGTCCTCGTTGCCACTTGAGGCTTTGGATTCCGCCCACTCTTGGCTTGGAGCGCGATCCTCCTCCGTCTAGCAGGATTTAAAGCTTTTAAACAAGGCTCAGATGCAAGGGAAGTTTGGCTGAAAGAGAAACCGTAGAAAGTGTCCCCAGTAAGTTGTATTTTCCGAAGACGTTCAAGTGAGTGGCCACCTCCGAGCCCCCCCAGTTTGGGGTTCCACGGAGTAAGGTACGTGGCTGCAAGGTCACCGTCGTGAACTAGTAAAGGTTGTGAAATAAATCACAGACTTCGGAAGCTGCTCATTTCACTGTTGCTGGATTTCCAGTGGGTCTAAATGTGAGGCCAGAGTCCAGATACCAAGGTGTGAAGTGCCACTGCAGACGGTCATATGCAGGAACACCTCCTGGTTCATGGGCGCTTTTCCCTCGGACGGGGCCACGCGTCAAAGCACTGGGCTTCCAGAGGCGCCCGAGCCAGTAATGTTTCACATCGTTGGTGATAGTGTAACGCTCAGGAAGGTACGTAGCCAAGCCCATCAGTCTGCATGCACGGAGAGAACAGATTCCAACTATCGTATTTCATGTAACTGATGTGTCCTTGAAGTATTATGGGGCTCAACCACGGTCCTTTGGAGCACACTGTTGATTCAATGTATTCGTATAAATATATGAGTATGAAATGGGGCTTTGGGTGGAAATGTAGTAGCGTTCTGAGGGCCAGGAGTGGGGAGGGAGGCCGCAGTGGGGCGGCAACGTCCCCCTGTGCTGCTGTCAAGTGGGGCCGGGGGCGATGACACTGGTGTGGAACCCTGTGGCCAGCCTCTGGGGAAAGGGTGGCAGGTGTGTCATCTGCTCCTGGTTGGAACCAGCTCACCGGTCACACAAACCAGCGTTGTGGCCCACCCTCTGGAATGATGCTTCCCCATTCAGCGTGTCACTTTGGGTTGGGATTGGTGTGGCACCTCGGCTGACGTGTCCCGGCTGCTTCTCACCACGCACCCATCCGTGGCACCAATGTTTCCCGAGAGACTCTCACGCACACAGCGCCGTTGTGCATGCCCCTGGCGAGTCCTGGGTAATGGAGCCTGCCTTGCAGGGCCAGCAGGAACCAAGGTGTGGTGTGCCTGGTGGCAGTTGAGCATGCCAAGGAGAGCAGGCTTGCAGAGGGATGCAGCTGGGGCATGGCAACGGGGGAGTGGAGGTTTCCAGGAACAGCAAATGGGCGCCACGATGCAGAGGTTACAGGAGAGGGAGAAGAGAAAAAGCGAGGGGTGTATGGAGGGCAGGGATGGGGCGCTGTGGACCCGCTCAAGGCACATGCCCTGACTTAGCCGAGAAGTGCTGGGAGGGTTGGAGCCCAGAAGACATCAAACTTCACTCACCTTGTGACGGGTTTCCTGTGAGTTCGGGGCAGGGGACAGGTGGAATGCAGCAAGGATGGGCGCACCGGGACCTGGACCCCTGCCCCAGAACCCCTTCCAGTGGCGCTGGAACTGCTGAAAGGGCAGACGCTGAAATGCGTCCGCGTGAAGTTGAAAGCGAGAGAGGAATCTTCCGTGAGCGTGTGGCAAACACGGAGACAGAGAGAGAACTTTTCCCAGTGATGAGTGTTTTGGCCGTCTCTGCTCTCATCCAAAATCCACACACTCTCACACTCAGAGTTTCGACGCCGGCTACACTGCTTTATGTACAGTTCAAGTATACACTCTCCAAGAACTGAAACATAAACTGCGGAATTCAGCGCGCCTGCAAATGTCTCCAGTTCCACCATTTGAATTCACTTAACTCCTTAGGATTAACTGTCGTATGTTCTCCGAGTGGGTTTTGATACTGGCAGAATCAACTGATCTGTCTCTTTGGGGATTGAACTCAGGGCCTCAGCAGGCGACCTGACCGGGGCTCAAACCCGCGACCTTATTGGTGGAGGGAGGGCGCTCCAAACCCCTGAGCCACCGGCCAGAGTGCTGTGATCACTGCCCCCACACACGCCTTACCCCGGACCTCTGCTGGGGGCTTGGCTGCCACTGCAGCCAGAGTGATGTAGCCTTGAAACCCTTCAACCAGAATATGGACAATAACCCCCCCCCAGTTTTTTTTTCCTTTTGCAGAGAAGACACTGGCGCAAAAAGGAATTAGCACCTTTGGCCAGGAGAATGAAAGTGCAGTTGGGTTTGGGCATGAGGCAGCGCCTAAGCCCCGTTTCCCTCTGGGTTCAATGCCGTCATACAAGATCCCTATCACGGGCGTTTCCTGAGAATTCAGTGCCTGGGGCGCCGCAGGCGCGGGATCCCGCGTGCGCCCAAGCAGCGGCTGCACGTGCGTTGTTTTCTGCGGCGTTCGCCCCCTGTGCGTTCTCCAGACGAGCCATCCGCACAGGGGAAGTGGTATAAACCATTGCATATTGATTGACATGATGCGAAAAGCGCAAGCGTATGGTTCCTGCCTAACAACTGTGAGTCAACTGGCCATAATATATACAAGTGTATCAACTCGTTTCTGGGGAAAATGAACGTCGACCCTGAGCCAGTAGGGCAGAAATGGCGCCGTGCATCACTGAAGGTTTTTGTTACGGGAGATGCTTTCTAAAAGTGTGTTGGCGCTGTGTTAACACCCAGCGCCGCGGTGGGGAACTCGGGCACAGCGGGGTAGCGCTGAGGGTTTGTGGGCGGAGCAAAGCTGAGGCCCAGCCCCCAGCTCGGATCTGCTGGGTCCAGGCAGGACACCCTCGCTGCCATGAGAAGGGGTCCCCAGGTGCTGCGGACGCTGCTGGTCTGAGATCCACATTTTTTAAATTTATTTTTAGACAGAGGGGATGGGAGAAAGAGAGGGAGAGAAACATCAATGTGTGGTTGGCTCTCTGGTGCCCCCTACTGGGGACCTGATCCGCAGCCCAAGCATGTGCCGTAACTGGGAATCGAACCAGTGACGCTTTGGTTCACAGGCCAGCACTCAATCCACTGAAACACTGCAGCCAGGGCATGGGATACGCTTTTTGAAAATCATCTACATCAGTGATTTTCAACCGGTGTGCCACAGAATTTTAAAAACGTGCAATAATAGCTGAGTATTTAGTCAGGGGCACTGGCCTCTTTTTGCTTAGATTGTCAAATAAAAAAATGACAACAGCCAACACACAATAACCGTTTCGTGTGAAAGGATCAAACTTACACCTGCATTTTTTTGTGAGATCGGCAAAAGATATTTTTGGTGTGCCGCAGAATTGCACTAAGGCGTTTACGGGTGCCCTCAGAGGCCAAAGGTTGAAAATCACTCATCTCGAAGAATGTTTTTAGTCCCGTTTCTGCAATATCAATATTTTTGTAGTTCTTAAAAACTAAATTCAACCCAGTACAGAAAAATCATAATAATTCTTGCTCTTTCAACAGCACTGACCCATTAATTCTATTGTCTGGGTTTCCTAAAATGTGTGAGGACAAAATTAGGAGCGAGGTTCACAGGAGACGGGAGGCGTGGGAACAGCAAGGGGCCTGACTTCCAGGGAGCACCCCCACACACACCATGGGTGCCAGCCTTGAAGGGCACCATGCTCTCAGGCCAGCCGCACCCTGCAGGCTGCCCTGTGGGGGACCCTGTCAACTCTGAGCCTTCAGTGGTTACGTGTGAGGGAACCCTCTCAGTGGGAAGCGCCTGGGGACCCGGTGTGCTAGCGGCCACTGCTGCTGCTTTTCTGTCCTCGGATCCCTTTGGGTCAGGCTGGCCGGCACAGTTATGCAGGTTTCAGCTGCACGGTTCTGTCACAGCATACATCCTCTGTGTGTTGTATTGTGTGCTCGCCACCCGGAGTCATGTCCCCTTCCACCGCCGTTTACCCCCCTTTGCCCTCCTCTTCCTCCCCCACCCCGTCCCTCTGGTCATCACCATGCTGGTGCCTGTGTCTAAGGCTATTGCTTCGTTTTTTTGCTTAACCCCTTCAGCTTTTGCACCCAGCCCCCAGCCCCCTCCCGTCTAACAGCTGCTGTTTGATGATTTGGAATTTTCCCGGTTCGTTCGTTGCTGCAAGATAGCGGCACTATGAAAACACGGTGCTGGAGGGCCGAGCCTGTGCAGGCGGCTACGCCGAGGCCAAGGGCAGCTGCTCTGGCCGCCCCGGGCTCTCTTCCCTGCCCTGGGAGGAAGGAGACCAGTGTGTCTGTGGCTTCTGCTGTCCAGGGGGATCCTGGTGCCTGGGTGGAGGGGAGTCTGGCAGCACGCTGAGCTCAGGGTGCCTATGAGCACCCACCGGTGCTTCCCCAAGGCCACCAGAGCGGGTTGTCCGAGGGAGTTGGTGTTCCCTCGGGCATCAGGCTGGTGCATTGGGCGGATGTGGGTCTAAGGCTTGTTTCCCCTGCACCGCACCCCGTCATGGTGATATTGGGGGGCATACTTGCAGCTTGCTTCTCCCCTGAGAGGCAGAGGCTAGTGGTGGCTGGGCAGCCACGTGGCTGAGGCCAGTGGTTAGAAAGGGAAGGGTCTAAAGTGCTGAATCCAGTGCAGGTGCATGATTATTTGGAAAGTTCTGGAATCTAGGTATACATGGTTAATCAGTGAACAAGCTACCCATGTGAACTAAAGGGATGTTGACAGAATTCTCTCTCCCTCTCTCCCTCTCTCTTTCCCTTTCTCCCCCCGCCCCCGCACAACCCTCTCCTCTCCCCATAAACATGGGCAGCTTCTGCCACGTGTCTTCACGACTTCAGCAAAATCCTTGAACCCGACTTCCCACCTACCCGCACTCTGAGTGCTAGAAACAGCTCTGCCCACTGTCTCTCTTTTAAATCTCTTTTTAGCCCTCCGTTCAGAGATGGCATCGACCTACTCCGGGTCAGGGGGCAATTTTAGTTAAAAACGCCACCCCTAGGAACCATAGACCTCCTATTTTAAACAAAGGCTTTAACACATGATTAAAAAATATTCTAGCACTCAACACACACGCGATATGCAGTCATGGTGTGCAGCTAAAATTCAGAAGAACGGACTCATTTTAAGAAGAAGCGAGTCCAGGAACAGAAAGCCTGTTACAGTGAAATATCTGTCTATTAGACGGAGCGAGTAATTGTACCCGAAACAAATTATTCTAAAATATGAAGCCATCCCAATGTTGCTTTTATGTCCGGCTTTGAAAAGGTTTGCGTATTGCTACAGAGAAGCCAAACCACTTGGCAGTTTTCTCCCATGAAAGATGTTCGCGGGGAGGCTTAAGAATAATTCATGAGAGCTTCCCACCACACAAGCAAAGGGAATGTAAACGTTTTCGTGATTTGTGTGGACTCTGAAAGTGATCAAACAGGGTCCCGGTGTCCCAAGAACGGGGGCCGGTCTCCTGCCGGCCCCTCTCAGCCGGGGGCAGGCCGTGACGGAACCAGCAAGGGGACGTCGGAGCTGGCTTGCCCCACTGCTGGACGGGGGTGTGATTGGCCCGCACACTCCTCTTTACGGGGAATACAAAACGTGCTCTTCTTTAGGGCCAGTGGTTCATGTGCCTTAACCATGAAGCAGGGTTCCCCGGAAAGATGCTGCAATGACCAGTGTGGGTCCCCGGCCCTGTCTCAAGGACGGCCGGCTCTGCCCCGGAGAAGCCAAGGGCAGCGGCCCTGTTAAAATGGACACACAGTCGGAAGGGAAGTGATGCAGCCGTAGTCCACGTGCTTATTGTCTGTGTCTGTTTCTCTGAGGCTAGGGAAACGGTTTTTTCCGTTGTTGTTGCGGGTCCACCTCTTCACGCAGCCATCGGCCGATTCTCGTGTGTTCCCTGGCCAGGAATGACACCCGCAACCTTGCTGTATGGAGAGGACACTCTAACCCACTGAGCCACCCAGCCAGGGCCAAGGTCCACGATTTCAAAGGCACCTGGCGGTGAGGTGGTCGTGGGCAACTTGACTCTGGGCATCCCAACGGCACACACAGATTCACGCCCTCTGTTCGCGTGCGTGATCCCCCGCACGCTCCCTCGTTTGGTTGTCCATGGGTGCGGAGAATGCAGTTCCCCAGGGTGCGCGGCTGGCAGTGACTCAGCACCCCGCCCTCTCGGGTTGATGCGGCACGCGGACGTCTGTGTTTGCGAGAAAGGGGCTTGTACTGGCGCCCAGTGGGTGAAGTCAGGATGCTCCTACGTGTCCCTCACCACACAGGACAGGCCCACGCCGAAGGGCGTGTGGCCCCCCACACGGTCAGTGCCAGGGTGAGAAACCCTCCCCAAGACGTGAGCTGGCTCTCGGCATCCAAAGCTGTGCCCTCTGGTCGGCCGCACCGCCCCAGCTGTGGCTGCCCCCTCAGCCCTCCCGGAAGACATCGGTGGGAGCCCAGACCCCCCGCTCCGCAGCCCCACCGCGCTGAGAAACGCCCAGCGTGCTTCACAACAGTTGTGTCTGATGTCACGCCAACGCAGCCCCGGAATCCGTGCCTGGGAGCCCACCGGGGTGGAGTGTCTCTCTCCCAGACAGGGACGTGCAGCTGGGTTTTCGCTCAGATTGCCCGGGTTGAAGCTGGGGCCACCGGCCGAGTCCTTGCAGGAGAAGGGGATGGGGAACTACTTAGGTGCACGGATTCACAACTGGGTCTGTGTTGCTGTATCCTTTTCACAGAGGGAAAGGAGCTGGCAAAAGCAGGGTCTTGGCAGACCGGATTTAAGGATTTTTTTTTCAATATGGAGATGATTAACCGTCCTTTCCAAGCATCACGGATGTTTGGAACTGGGGGGAAAATTTTTTTTTCTTGCCACCTCCTGCAGGCATGCCATGGTGCTTCCATGCAAGCATACGAAACAGTTTATTAGGTGCCCACTGCTGTGTAACAAACTCACGAATTAGTTCCAGCTACTGAGGCGCACTCACAGGTGGCCGAGCGATCCCCCCGAAAGAATTGGGGATTTGAAGCCAGCTCTGAACAATACATCCTCCTGTGTTTACAGGTGTTATTGGTAATGTGGGCAGGATTCCAGCCCCCACCCCCTCTCCACACACGCCCCGTAAAATCCGGCTGTCCTGAGTTGGGGCAGGGCCATGAATACAGTCGGATGACACTTCCTGTGTCGTAACTCCTGCCCCTCGGAACCTGGGACACTAAGGATATGGTCTTAGAAGCCAGTACTTGGTCACGTGTGTCTGAGAGCCTCTGGTGTGCAGTCTGTAAGCTGACGCCCCCGGGAAAGCGTATTCTGAGCACCGAGACGCTGCCCGGAGCGCCTGGCGCAGAATCGGCACTCAGCACCGCCGGCGCTTGGGTCCTCTACGCACCTCCCCTTACCTCTGTGTTCCTTCTAAGGCGGCAGGAGACGCAAGGGGCAGAACAGCAGTGCCGTGCCACGGAGTGGTTTCATCACAACATTGTGGGTTGCGGTGTCATCTGGACGCTGAAATACTAGCGTGCCCAGATGGGTCACTCATGTACTTTTTTATGAGATGCATGTGGGTCATGATATAATTCACAGCAGGATCTGAAGGTTGGACTGTGAATACTGACCCAGAGGCGGCCCTGGAGCTTGCCCCTGGGCGGGTATGAGTTGCAGTGACTCAGCAGCCCGTGGGTGTGCGCAGAATGGGGTGGGCAGCGGGTGGAAGCACCAGGACAGAAGCCTTGATTGCTTCTGCATCGGTGGCGGGCCGTCCTGGAAAAGCTGAGACCCCAGGAGTAAGTGGGCAGGAGAACAGAGGGGAGAAATGGGATGAGCAGGCAACTGGGCAGAAGGAACCGCCCAGGCAGAGCCTCTGGGGGGCGGGGGGTGGCAGAGACGGGGCCTGTGTGCAGTGTGACTAGGTGGGTGGCTGGAGGTTGGGAAAGGGGTGGAACCGATGCAAACCGGCAGGGACCAGGGTCCAGCAGGGCCCGGTCATGCAGCCCTGGGGCGTGGTCTTTCTCCAACAGCAGGCGGAGGTGTGGGGAGGGGGCCGTGTTTGCAGGGCCCAGGAATGCTGGGACTTCCCAGCGTCTCTGTGGTCAAACTTGGACGACTGGACCCCCGGACGTGGTTTGGGAAGCTGCGGCTCCCTGGAGAGGCCGGAGAGATGGTGGACGAGGCGGGGAAGGAGAGCACGGGTGGACATGGACAATGCAGAGTCACGGGGACCTGGGCGGGTAGTCGTGGGTGAGAGACAGGCCTCGGGAAGCTGTGTGCCCAGCGGTGCCGGGGGCTCAGGCCGAGACTCTCAGAGGGGCGCAGACTGGTACCACATGGGGAGGCATGAGCTCAGCCGGCAGACCGGTAGACTCCCACTCCTGTGGAATGGAAATTTGCAAAAGGTCATATCTATTGGTTTTAGGGAGACAGAGAGGAAGGGACGGAGAGACAGACAGACAAAGAGGGAAACATTGATGTGTGTTCCACAGATTTGTTGGTTGATTCTTGCATGTGCCCTGACCAGGGATCGAACTTGCAACCTTGGCGAATGGGGTGACATTGTAACCAACCAAGCTTTCCCAGCCAGGATCAGGAATATTCGAGGTGTTTTTTTTAAGATTCTATTTATTTATATAGAGAGAGGGAAAAGGAGGGAGACAGGGAGAGAAACATCAGTGTGCGGTTGCCTCTCGTGCGCCCCCTACTGGGGACCTGGCCCGCAACCCAGGCATGAGCCCCGACTGGGCATCGAACTGGGGACCCTTTGGTTTGCAGTCCAGTGCTCAAGCCACACCAGTCAGGCCTGGAATATATTTTTTAAAGAACTCACTAACTCCCTAGGACTTCTTAGAAGCACCCCGTGGGAACGACCCTTTTGAAGGTGTGCGTACATATGTACTCCTTCCACGCACCGCACCCTGCAGCTGTCCCTGCACCCAGGCCTCGCTGAAGTGGGTCCCAAATGAAAGCAGCGTCCCTGGTGTCCCCCGTCCTTTGTAGCTTCAGGCTCAGCCAAGCCACAAGAGAAGAGCCGGCTTCCACCAGATCGCTGCTGGAGCCCTGACTTCCTGCCGCAGAGAGCCGAGTGGGCTTGGGCTCTGCCCCCGTTCCTCCCACGGAGGAAGGGCCTCACCGGACTGAGGCAGGGGCTCCCACGGCCGCCTGCCCTCCTCACTGCCCCCACCCTGGAGGTGCCTTCTTGGGGGAGGGGCAGTGGCCCGCCTGGGCCCAGGACGGCCTCTCTCCTGGGTTCATTTCCTTGCGTCAGCCTTCAGTGCTGCTGCTTGCAACACCAGCTCACAGGTCTTCATTTTTGTTTTGTTTTTTAATGTCCCTACGTCGATCAAATCTTTTGGCCCGGGACTGAACGCCAGACATTGAAAAAGGCAATCAAAAACCTCATACGGACGCCCACTTAATCTCTTTGGTTTTCCCCGAACAAAGAGCTTTGCCCTGAAGAAGTCCCATTCAGGGTGACATCAGCTGTCAGCATGCAGTGTGTGGGTGAGAAGGAAAAAAATAGTGACACTCTCGCAGGTTAGGAAAGATCCACCAGGAAAAAAAAATGAAAGGATTATATTTTAAAGCCTCAGGACATCAACCATTATCCCTGACAAAATACGTTCCGTGGCATTACTTCATGGAATGCTCAGCATTTTTTTAAATGACCTCGTGGGGAAGCCGCAGACACGCAGATGATACAAGCTCCACAGACAGTATGTTGGTGTTTTTTCCTTCACTGGGTTGACGTGCAGCCTCGGGCATTCTTAGCGTGAAGTATTGTTCCAGTGGAACAGTTCGTTCCAAGATAAAAATGTCATTCGACATTGCCAACCACTGTGTGTCACCTCCAGTGTTTGTGCCCCGCTCCCTCCCCGAAAACTGTGAAAGCGGCAGCATCCCCAGCCCCTGAAATGAATTACAGCTCACAGTTCGGACCGAGGATGTTCCTGCCAGAACCGAAAGTGGCTTTCAAAGGATCTTCCTCCCACCTAATCTCTCTGCTAAGAGGCGCTCTTTGAAAGCCAAAAATTCTGTCATTATTCCACACCCCCAAAGACGTAAGTAAAGTCGGAGGCACCTGCCGGCGTGCAGACCTGTCATATGAGTGTTCGGCGTGGCTGGGGGCTGTGACCCCCACGGGTTCTGAGCGTCGTGTGGGACCTAAACCACCGGTGACGGCCAGGCCACTGGGCTCGCGCTCTGTGCTGCGTCTTCTGAGGCCATGCGTGCACTGGCTCTCAGCATCCCCCGCGCAAACAGTTTGGACTGCCTGCTGTGCTGGCGATATTCTAAGCTCAGGAGTGAGCTGGACATGGGGGACGGGCAGACGGACAAAACCAACGTCCTCTCCTCGGTTAAAAGGGGCGACAGACAGCACGAGTGACCAAATTCTGACTCAAGGCAAGAAACAAGGTTTCTTGAAGACACCAAGCCTTGGGTTGGCAGTGGGATGGGGAAGGGTTCGTCGGTCCCCAGGCAAGAAAAGGGTTCTATTATCTTAAGGTTGCCTCAGGCAATGGGGTCCTGTGTGCCTCAGCCCTGAGAACCGAACGCAATTCATGATTCACAGGCTGCGTATTCAGTTTCCGTGCACTGTGGAGGACCGGGGGCCAGTGCAAGCTGGGAAGGGAGTCTGGACTCCGGTACCTTCCGATGGCTGTTCACAGGGCAGAAGGCACGTCCTCCCTTAAATGCAAGTGTCTGTCTCGTCTTTGGTGTGCCTTCCTTGAAAGGCCTCGTGTAAGTGCTTGCTTTGGACATGGGGTTCCTTCCATAAGAAAAGGCAGCCGTCACAGCCGTCCTGAAGATCCATTATCTGAAGTAACAAGTACCCGATTTTCTCTTTCACGTCTACCTGGACTTGGTGTGTGTGATGCGCTTGGGCTGGAAGGAGAGGTGTGGGTGTAGGGACAGGCGCAGACGTGCTACTTCTGTCAAAGCATTCACAGTGGACTGCTCACGTTTTGAGGAAGGAAGAAAATGCCCTCGTATTTACCATAACGCTCCAAATGCCTTATCTCTTTTAGTCCTGGAAAAAAAGCCCACCCTGGATTTAAAGGATGGGACATAGGAGCATCAGTTACAATCACAAACTATGGCACAAGATTGCATTCACGTGATATTTGCTGTGTGACCTCTGGCAAGTATCTTAACCTCTCTGTGCCTTGGTTTTTTCCTTTGCCCAACAGGGCAAATGCCAGCACACCTGCCCATGGGGCTGTTGTGAACATTAAACACAGACCACGAAAGGTGAATGGAGCAGTGCCCGGGCCATAGCGAGGGCTGCAAAGTGTCAGGTGCATTTACAGATGTAGCAAACAGGGGTCACCAGTGAATATTTCTCGGTCCACAAGCACAGATTCATGCTTTCCACTTCAGCGAGAGACAGCGAGAGCAGACGGCTCGGTATCTGGAGAGGGCGGTGCAAAGAGGCAGAACCGGTTCAGAAACATTGTGGCACTAACCTCAGATTTCCAGGCAGGTAGAAAATGGACACCAGACCCAAAGTTTGGGGCGTATCACCTGATATATTCCTGGCAAACGTAGCCCTCTCCCTGTCCGACATCAGATGTGAGCGGTTTTTGGACGTGAAATAGCTTATAAAAGAATATTTTCTGAGTGGAGCGAGGCAATGAGCAAGAGCCATACAGTATAAATTTCCTGAAAATTCTCTAGGGTGTCAAGTCAGAGGAATTCAGACTTTGGCGCAGAGCGTCTCCGAGTTGCCGGAGCCAAGCATTCATTTTTCAGGGACAACGTGAGTTTGCAGTTAATCCTCAAACATGTCTTTTTCCGCCGGCCTTGAAACCATGTCTGATTTCACCCAGAAAGTTCAGTTCTTTGCCTCACACGGGAACTGTAGATGTGGGCACATGGGGAGGGCATGAGGGGGCGGGTTCGGTCACAGTGAACTGTCTCTGAAATGTGTTTATTGGCGCTGGCAGCTGGTCGTCTGGGGAGGGGGGGGCCCAGGTGAGTCCTGCCCCCAGGTGTCTGCCCTCTTGCGTGGGTCTCTGCCTCCTGCAACCACGGTTCCCTGGTGGGGACCGAAAGAAGTGACGCTATGTCTTGTCAGTCGGGTCTTCATGTATAAGACAGGAGGTTGATGCCATGCAGGGGGGACAGGCGTTCCCGGATCGGCTGGCACCGGGCCCGGCTTCTCTGCTCTGCGTTTCAACATCCGCCACTGTGGGGAGACCCTCAAGGCAGAGGGAAACCAGCTTCTGAACCCCCAAAATGCATTCATTTCCCAGCCTCACGCTTGCCCTGACGCAGCAGGTGGAATGTCAGTGTTTAAAAACTCCCACCTACCTGTATCGGTGGCTTCTGCTCTATAGATATTAGAGACGGAAAGACATGTGCAGTGAAACGGTCAGGAGGAAAAACATCCAGAGGAAGGCTGTTGTTCCCAGCAATAACTATTGCCTCAATATCTCCCAAGTCCGCTGTCTGCACCGGCCTTCGATGGAAGTACTTCACGAGCCGAAACTTGTATACACAGGGCCCAAGAGTCCCATCCACGTGCACGTAAGGAACATCACACTTTTTTGCCCTACAGCTGCACACTCTGAAGTTCCTGGATGGCCACAAATGAGAAGTAACAGTTTTCCTTCAAGGCCTCCTCCGCAGGAATGAACGCACCCATTGTCTTGGGCACGGCAAAGCCACGGCAGAGTTCTCACCTTGGATCTCAGACCGAGTCCTGGCCTCCTCACCACGTGGCCACGGGGCAAGTTCCCACGGTCCTGGAGACACGACTGTGATGTTCGGAAGTGAGGCTTTCCCCGGCCCCGGCTTCCTCGGAAACACAACGCACCTACTGCTCCCATGCCTGCCTGGCGTGGCTCTCCTGCCCAGCATTCGCTCCGCCGGCCTCAGTTTCCCTGGCACCTCAGCACGCATGAGCTGGGGCCGTCTCCCGCGGATGCTAGTCGCAGATGAAGCGTCTGCTTTCCACTTCCACTGCGGCAAAGCATCTCGCCTCATGCACTCGTCATAAAAGTGGCATCAGAGAAGACCACGTTCCCTCGCGACAGTTCAGCCATCTGCCCGCGCTGGAAAGCCGGCCCCGTTTCTGAAGGTGCACCGGCAGTTTCACTCCAGCTCAGCACACAGAGCTCTTTTCTTTCCTGAAAGCTTTGAAAGGAGCCCTCAGCTGAAGTTATCCTTAAAACACTCCCCTTTTTTTTGGCTTCGTCACAAAAGCACCTACTCCCCACTCTGTCTTGCCCGAAAAGAGGGCTCATTCTCTAAGAAAGGGGACGGCTGGCATTGGGCCGGGAAAGTCGAGAAAGGAGGGGCCACATTTGCAAGGAGTGCTTCTCATTATCACAAATCCACGACCCAGAGTGTCCGGAAATATTTGAAAGGGACATCTTCCCCTTTGGAAAGCCTTCCCTTAAACATGACACAAAGATATAGCCTCTGGAACAAATGCTGTTCTGGTTAAAAGGAAAAAAAAAAAAGAAGATCCAGGATCTAATTCACACTTTGCCTCTCTTCCTTCAGCCAAGTCTCCGGTGTACAAATCGTGGATCCTGATGGAACTTGAGCTCTACCCCCTGATTCTTATCTGCCCGGCGTCATCTGCAAAGGCTTAGCATCAAGCAAAATGTCTGTTGAGGGAGCCGGCTGTGTGTGCCGAAATGAAAGGCAACCGAGATTAAGGGGCGAGACTACTCCAGGCCTCGGTGCCAAGAAGACAGGACAGAATGTGTCCAGGTTCCTCCAGGGCCCTGATACCTCGGGCACTTCATGAAGTACCTCCCAGTTCCCAGGGTGGCGCCAACGAAAATAGGTAGCCCCCTTTTGTGCGTGGGTGGAGCTTTCTACGTGGGTGTTCCGGCCCCGTCCTCTGACTTGCAACTAGCAAGCCACCTGCGAGGTAGCAGGAGACGTTATCTCCGCTCACAGAGGGGGAGCCAGGCCCAGACAGGGACCACAGAAGGACGCGGAGGGGCAAGTGCGTGTACAGTGCCAGCTCAGTCCCCTGCCTGGTTCCCGCCTCGGGGACATCGGCTCGTGTGGTCTCCAGTCTGTGGACACTGGTGAGGTGCCGGGTGCCCCGACCTCACCGTCCCCTCCTGCACCCGGGCAGCAGAAACAGGCTGCTTCCCGGCAGGACATCTGTGGGATTCCGTCACAGCAAGTATGCGAGGTCTTCCTAGGAGGTACGGCCCCATCGGCTTTCGCCATTCCCCTCCGGCAGAGGTATTTATGTTGCGATGCAAGTTAGGAAATAACTGACCCGAATTTAGGTTTATTGAGTTAACGGCTTACCCGGAACACAGGTACTTCAATGCTTTATTTGTTACTTGGCTCGCACCCAGAAAATAATGTTTCAGGGAATCCTATCCTGTCATCATCTTAAGAAATAAACGTATTTTTTTAACAGAAAGTGCGTGGACTGATGGTCCCAGTCTGGTGCCCACCACCCAGGGACAGAATTAGGAAGGCATACCCCCTCCCCCCTCTGCCTGGCTCTGCCTGTCTTCCACTGGCAGCTCACAGGACTCTGGGGAGCATTCTCGGGAAATGACCGTTTCCTGAGGGCCGGCGTGGGCCTTGCCTGCTCAGCTTGGACACCTGAGGTCACGTCACAGAACACGTGTCCTTAAAGCTTGGTTGGGTGCCCCCGTTTCTCGACCATCGCAGTGTGCGCGATGCCCTGGGAGCCATGAGTCAGCCTTGCCTGACAAAGTCCAGGCTGAGATGAGAAAAGAGAGTTAAAACGTCACCGTGAGGACCTTTGTGGGAGGGACCGTGATGTCACGTGACGTGCATGAGCCCCGGGGCTCTGTCTCATCCTCGTCCGCAATGCCAGCCGCTGAGCCTTTTCCAGCGTGAGTCCAAACTCACGGCCTGCAATCGGCTTAACCAGGGCCGCACAATATCAGCTCAGCAAGCTCCCACCTCCGCGGGCATTTGCACAACAAGAAACATTTGGCAAAGGGACAAAACCCAGAATTTGAAGTCTCCAGGACATAATCGCGGTTGCTGATGGGTGACATCAGCAAGGGCAGAGAAACTCTTGGAACTGGAATGAAGCAATGAAAAAGCTGGTTTTCTACCTCCCCCCCCAAAAAAAAATTTTATGTAAAAATGTTGAAAGAGGATCGTGTTCTGCTGCACGTTTTTCTATGGTGTCTGTGCTGGATGTGGACTCACTGCCTCTGCTCTGACATCTCACTTATTCTCATTGCTTGGGACAACGTACCTGGGTCTCCGCAGACAGGAGGAGTGCGGTAACCTGCCCAATTCTAGTGGCGTCCAGATGAATCGGCTCGCACAAGCGGTGAGAAAAAGCAAAGAATGAACCTTGCCAGAAAACCATCCAGCAAGCTTTGCGGGACACAGCATGCATTCCAGGGACACACAGCTCTCTGTGACGTATCTGGTCTACTGCCCATCTGCCTCATTTGTCTTTGGGGAGAGAAATCGGTTAAATTGGCATTTTTCAGGTTCTGGTCACTCAGCCCTACTAATCAGATCCCTTCTCGACAGCACAGAGCAGGGACAATTGACGGCGGTGGTGACCTCGGCATTGTCTTGGAAACTGTGCATAAATTTTACCCTCGGACATGCGCCGAGCGGCGAAAATGCCGTAAGGGTGAGCTCACGGGATTCTAGCGGTGCACTGGAAAGCACAGCAGTGGGGAGTTTCTGGAAGATGCAGGAGATTGTCTGGCACATGTGCTGAGGTGTTGGGAAAAAGGTGAGGAGGTGGCCCCCTGGACTGCGGACAGCTGGCTGCACGCGGGGGCCTGCCGAAGACCCGCCTGGCACCGTGCCCTCTGCTCCCGTGAGGGCTGCGTGAGGTGGCATTAGTCGTGGCATGTTCTATAGGATGAGACCAGTGCTGGTCCATCTGGGGTCCCAGGGCTAGGGCTAGGGTTACGGCTAGGGCTAGGGTTAGGGTTAGAGTTAGGGCTAGGGTTAGGGTTAGGGCTCGGGTTAGAGTTAGGGCTAGGGCTAGGGCTAGGGTTAGAGTTAGGGCTGGGGTTAGGGCTAGGGCTAGGTCCAGGAAGGAGACTCATTGGCCTTGAACTCCACAGCCTTTGATCTGGATTGAGCACCGTGCCATGCAGCCTCTTCCTATTTTTCGAGGCAGAACAAACCGCAGAAGCTCACAGGTTTGGGCGAAGAGAGACACGTATGTGATCTCGGCCCTTGTCATCGAGACACGTACTCAGAGCCACCTCGTCTGAAGTCCCTACACCAGGGAGGCACTCTGTGACCATCGGCACCTCGGAACACCCAGGTATCTTGTGAAACTGGGACGCAGCGTTTGTGACGGGAAGAGCTCGGTGGAATGTCTACAAGATATGTGAGCACTGCAGTGACAGCCGGGTTGGCCGGGCACAGTACCATCTTCTAGGGCCACGTTCCCTTTGAAATGCCAGTGTATACAATATGACCGGACGAGGACTTCTAGGAAAGGAGATAGTTTCATTTCGATGCCTCTCATCATTGCTATGCTTCTTCATGGCCTCAGGGTTCCTTCTTTTTTTTTTTTTCTCAGTAAAGTGAAGAAAATGTATTTCTCAGTAAAGTGAAGAAAATGTATTTCTTCACTATGTTGCTGAAATGCATAATGGGCGAAAATGTGTGTGTGAGTGGGATGGCGGGAAGCGGAAATTAAACGGAAATCGACTTTTGCCTGCTTTCTTTAAAAAATGCCTTTACAATTTTTTTTATTTCCTTAAACTGGAATACTTTACAACATCCCAGGTAATGGGGAAATATTAGCATTTTTCATATCGGCGCTGTGTTTCGGGCATGACAGAAATAAATTGCACGGATCTTTACGTGTGACATTTCATTAAATTTTGTACACAGCGGTATCTATGCTGTCAACATTCTGGTCACAGTATCATTATTTGCAGGTCCCCGGAAGGCCACCTCGTGTGACCTGGAAGGCCTAACTTTTGAACCTATAACGACATTGCAACCCACTGAGCCACACCAGCCAGGGCTGCCCTTGGCACATCTGTTGGAGAAATGCATCTGTTGTCTTAAGTATAAGTCTAGGAATAAAACACATACCCATCTGTGGGGCAGGTGTTCATCTGGCTTCAGGTGACGCAGTCAAACAGCCCCCCAGATGGCCGAGCCAGCTGACACCCCCCCTCACCAGAGAGTTAGTTTCTGCAGATTTGCAGCCATGGGAACCCTTGAGGTTGTTCCTGTTCTTCTAGACAATTTCATGCGTCCCGGTAGCTGGGTAGCAGTGCACAAGCTGGCGTCCACGTGTCTTTTCCTGATGAGTAACAATGTTGAGGAACTTTGTGTAAGCTGATGGACCATTCAGAAATCATCACATGTCTTTCTGAAGGGTGGGAAAAGGGTGTATTCCGCTGTCTTTCTGTGAGCATTTGTGGGACTTCTTCCTATCTTCCTTTGTTCTGGAAACTGGTTCTGTCGGGATCATCCTGTCCTGTTCTCTGTGCTGCCCTACCCCTCTCCTATTCGTGCATGCTTGTGAACCAAAGTCCTTAATTTGAATGAAAAAAAAACTCAGCAGGTTTTCTCTTTTATGCCCCATGCTTTTGGAGTGCCGTCTCCAAATGGGGACGTCCCCTGAGTTCATGAACGTTTTCTCCCATTTTTTCACATGTTGTGCTGATTACAGTTTACAGGTGGTCTGTGATCTATCTCACATTCCTTTAGTTGGGGTCGAGGTGAAGATTCTTCTTTTGGAAAATATCGCCACCCCGTTGATCCAAAAGGATCCATTGGATGCACAGTCCCGTCCCCAGTGAATTGCTCCGTCCCTTCTGCTGAATCAGTTCCCTGTGTAAATGGCTGATCCTCTCGATGCGGCTGGGTGCACAGGTTTGGGTCGACTCTTGCCCTGGTCTGGGCTGTTCTTTCTTGCTTCCTGTCTTTTACAAAGACTGCGTTCCTGCGTTGGGTACTGTGTAGCTGGAAATCTGGTAAACTCAGCCCTTGGCACGTGGTCTTCGGGATGACCTGGGCTCACCTGCGCCCTTGCCCTTCCCATGTGAGTGTGGAAGGTCGGCTTCTCGGTCGCCACGGAGGAAAAACCTCACGGAATGTGGATACGGATTCCATTAAACCTCTACATCAACCTGGTGGGAACGAGTACCTTACAAACAATCCTCCCTCAATATGTGAACACAATCCATTTCCCTACTCAGGTCCTCTTTGAATTCTCCCAATCACACCGTCCACTGCAGCAGGCCTGAGATACGACCTCCGTGCGGCGGTTTGGTGCTCCTGCCTCTCCCGCCACACCTGTCTCTTCCCTGGGCGTCCTCGAGAAAGCAGAGATTGTATCCGCGTTTAGATAAGATGTGTGATGAGCTCTCAACCACCCATAAGCAGGTGCTCAGTTGAGATCAGGTAATACTGTGCCCTCTGACATCTTGCAGTACACGCGGTCCAGGGTACGCCGTAGACCGTTCACTCCAGATGTCTCCCAACTTCCGACACCATTCAATCCAACCGTACGTCCCCCAACAGCCCCCTGCACGATCTTGGGCTGACACTTCGTACGTCGACTTAAATGTACCTTTAGCAGATGCATACAGAAACCCGCAATGCACTGTGCTGTCTTTTCTGAGTTGTTGTTTCCCCAACCCCTCCCCCACCACGGGGTCCTGAGAAAACCTTTTGAAGAGGTAAAACAAAAAGCAGGCAAAACTCCCTTCTGCTCGGGCTAGACTATCATTAAAGAAGTCTGAGCCTTCCATTTTTTTTAAAGCATATAATTTATGTGCATTATAAAACAACTCTTTGTTTTCACAAGTCGACATTCCTAACGCGAGCTGTCAAAGTGCCTTCTCAGAAACCTCTTTGATGAACGTGCCAGCCCAGTCTGGGTTTTTTTTTTTTTTGCTCTTTTTTTTTTAAGGGGAAGAAAAGAAAGAAAGAAAAAAAAACAACTTTTGCAGCAGCAAAAGAAAAAAGTAAATAGAGCAGGTCTAGACTTCGCTACATATTTTTACAACCAAGGTTGCAAATAATTTGGCTTAACATGCTCGTGAGCCAGGATCTGCCTCCCAATTTGCAATTCAAAAGCTCTGTTTCTGTTTTCTAAGAGATTCTCAGTGCCGATTTTAGCATCTGCCCGAAGCAGCCACCCATGAGCAGGTCCCGAGCATGCACAGACTTGGTGTGATTTTAAAAGTGCAGCCCTCAGCTGACACCGCGGAGCCGGGCCCTCGGAGGTACCCCCGGGAGTGTCTTATCCCTGCACGACCCACCCTAGGGTCGCACCCACAGAACGGATGCGGGGTCTCGGGGAGTTCTGAAATGACCGTTCTGTACGCAGGGTTGGTGCGGCTCACATGACCGAGTCACGCTTCCTAGACCGCTTAAAGCAAAAGTCTTAGCTCCCCTCCCCCGCCGGAGGTGGTGGGGTTTTCTGCGCAAATGTGGAAAAACAGGGCGGCAGGGGGACCCATGTGCTGTCTCTGTCCTAACAGGAGGTTTCGATGCATCGAAACTTAGCCTTAAAATAAAAGCCGCCTTGTGTGGCCTGGCCAGATGGCTCCATGGGCTGGAGTGTCGTCCGGTTCACTAGAAGGTTGTGGGTTCGATCCCCGGTCAGCGCTCATACCTAGGTTGTGGTTCGATCCCCCGTCAGGCTGTGTGCGGGAGGCAACCCATCGGTGTTTCTTTCCCTCCCTGGCTCTCTCTCACATCGACGAACCGCATACCCTGGGGGGAAGAGGAGTGGGAGGGTCTCTGGTTGGGAATTCGTTGGGAATTGAGTCACAACTGGTTTCCTCGGAGACTGCGAAAATAAGGTTCATGAAAGAAAACAGCAAAGTTCGGACGTAAGAGAATGTCCAATAAAGGGTGAAGGAAGGGGATCCGTGGGGTTTTGCTGTGTGGACACGGCTCATCCCGACGACATTTCCCAGTGCATGGCTGGGTACCGATGTCAAGCAGACAATCTTTTTACCCTCCTGTTTTCACCAGGAAAAAAAACACGCCCTCTCAGAACAGTGGCCCAGCTCTGGGTCCGAAAGCCATTGCTTGGGATTCGTTTCTGAAGTGTAGGCAGCAGCCGCAGGTGGGTGCCGGGATTTGTGAAGAGGGGGCAGGCTTCTCGGAGTGCCGGGGGAAAGGGGACAGACAGAGTCTCACTTTCAAGACCCCACGGGCTGGCCAGCGCTGCTGGCCCCCGTCACCGCCTGCTGCTGGGCCGGTGCACAGACCCCGGATCAGCCTGCCCAGTTCACCACGGCTGCCTCTCAGGGCCTGTAAGGTCAAGTTCACGTCCTCCAGGCACGTCCTGCCCCCACGCAGGAGGCCAGCCCCTCTGGATCCTCGACCTTCAGCCCACGCTGGCCCCACCGTCATCAGAGCCCATCAGAACGTCCCCCAGCCGGGCCCTTGACCCACGCGCCCTTCCCAGAGGGCTGCTCTGCACACACTCCCGCCACCCCCCACCCGGAGGCGGGGAAGCCCAGGAGACAGGTCCAGCCTGGCGTGCCGAATCGCTGGAACTGGGTGACTCACAGCCTCGTCTCTCCGGAATGAGGATTTATTTTGAGGAGGGTGTCGTTTTCCTCTGTGCGGATATGAAACGCCTGCCGAAGCAAGGTGTTGGGGGGTCGAGGGGTAGTCTCGGTGCCGCTGTGGGTCCGGAGTGAGCAGCTGTTTCTAGAGGGGCAGACCGCGGAGGGCCAGGCAGGGCCCTGGGTCTCTGGCCAGGACCCTCTGTAGCTATGAAGCCGGATTGGCCCACATCTTGACACCTCGGAGGGCCGCCTGGACTGACGGTGCCGCTGAACTGACACCCAGGGCTCCATCGGTGGGGCTGCACTTTGCACTTACAGCACCCAGTGGTGGCAATGAGCTTTTCGCTCCCATACTGGGTAAACGCTGTCGACTGCATGAACAGAAAGGAGTAAAGGCAAGAGTGCATGGGTGTCGTGATGGGGTCACGCTGCTCCGTGTGGCGGGACAGAGGTGTCCCTGGGGCCCTCACGACCGTGAGTGGGGCAGGCCGGGGGCAGACACGGGGATCAGAGCGTGAATGGATGGCCATGGGGTGGAGCTAGCAAGGGGCCCCTCATTCGAGGAAATTGGGAAAATGTGCGACTGTCAGCACCCACCTCTGTGCCACACTCGCCATGGCGGCAGGTGGCCAGGTAGGTCCCCGTGATGCGTTCCTTCTGAAGGTACGCACGTGTGACTTGGGCCCAGCCTCCCTTCGACGTGACCTATAACCTCGGTGGTGGCCGGACATCTCGAGTGCGAACAACTTTCGACGGCGAAGATAACCGTGGCCGCAGCACCCCGACAGAGCTCCGTGGAAATTCCTTCCTCGGGACGCCGAGGGAAACCAGGAGGGTGTGCTTCTGGGTGGGGAGGGCGGGCGGGGCCCTGTTCCCATAGACGGGGTTGGAGTGTGGGCCGCCTCTGTCAAGTGGGGCTCCTGTTTATCTTCTTTAAGCTATGCTGGCCTGCATACTTTACATAGTCCCTCGTAATTAGTGTTTGCAACATGCTTTGACTTCCAGAGATTCCTGCGCAGCCCAGAGGGGGGCGGAGGGCAGCGTGAACGCAGCCAGGGAGAAGGGCTTTGCACGTGGGCAGCCGGGGGCGGGGGGCACTTCGAGGCTCAGCTGCGACCAGCACACGTCACAGGTGACTGGGAAGCTTCTGTGTTTATAGCTACGGCCATTTGGTCAGCATCTTAGGACCCAGTTAAATTCCAGGGGTCTCAGACCCTCGAGTTAAAAAGGATTACCTTCGATATCGCTCCCAGGGTATAATCCGTGATTTATCTGTGGACAGCGAGCAGTCCGAAACCCTATCTACTTTGGAATAGAATCTAGCACTCACTCTAATTAAACAATGCATTTCTCCTTCCAAACCCCATGGTTTCTGGGCGGGGAAAATGCTGAATTTCTGCTAGAATACTAAAATGTAAAGAGGCCTTTTTTAGTTGTTGCATTTAAAAAGATTAGTTTTCCCAAGTGTTTGGAGATAAGCAGTGCTATTATATAAGTAAACACAGGTCCTCACACATTATTTTATCTTGGGTATTTTAGCTCCTCGAAAGATGATTCATATAAGATTAGCCATGGGCTTAAGTAAATACTCGTAACGAGCCATGCATTAATTCGTAGATGGGTAGCAAATGCCCGGAGTTGTTTCAGTTACTGATCAAACAGAGACCAAGCACTCATGGATTTATGCCTCGGAAACATTCCCTGTTGGACTCTGGGGAGGGCACTGCGGGGAGCGTTCCAGTTCCAGGGGACTGTGTACACAGTGATGTCACTGGAATGCGGTTCGGTGTGCCGCTGCAAAACCTGGTGCCGGACACACAAGTATCCCGGAAGGGAGGCTGGGGCGGTGTCTGTGTCCTCGCATGGGTAGCATCAGCCACCCGGAGACGCCCCTCCTGCCGTAAGACTGGGTTACAGCAGACTCTCCGTGTGCACCCTGTTTCACTGAGCTTTCCTGTGTTGCTTGTTCACTCATTTTGTTTGTTTAGATGTCACATAAGAGTGACACCGTGTGGTCCTTGTGGATCTGTGCTCGGTTTATTTCAGTGAGCGTAATAGCCTCTAAGTCCCTCTGTGTTGTCGGAAAGGGCCAGGTTTCCTTCTTTGTTATGGATGAGCGGTATTCCCTGGTCTTTTTGTACCCCATCCTCTCTATGTGTCCACCCGTCTGTGGACAGTCGGGCTGCTTCCACGTCTCAGCTGTTGTCAGGAATGCTGCAGCGCACATACGGACGATTGCCAAGTGGGAAAGAACTGGGGGGTGGGTGGAAAAGGGGAAGGGATGGAGAAGGACAGACGGACAGCTATAAAGTAGCCTCGGGAATGAGAAGCACAGCACACGGAACGGAGTCAATAATACTGTCGCCACTGTGAATGGGGCCAGGTGGGCACTGAATTGATCAAGTGATCCCCTTCTTAAGGCAAATGTCTCATCACTGTGTTGCACCCCTGCGACTAACGTAACGTCGGGTGTCAACTATAATTGAAAAACAGATCGGAAACAAGAAGGAAAAACCAAACCAGTGGGTTACAGGCAAATGCACGTGATTTACTTGACTGTGTATTTTCTTTATGTGCAGTATCTATCCATCATTTATGTCAGAGGCGATCTCATCTCTACACACCTATACAGTTTTACTCGTGGGCAGCAGCAAAACAGACACTGGAAGACCAACCATTTCGAAAAGGCGAGCCAATGGCTCTGGGAGGTCCAGTGCACTTTCGTCTGCCACGCCTTGCTGGGGAGTCAGCACCTCCGACGTCTGTAACTGCCATTAGCGTATCTGCAAAGGCCACGTTTTCTATATTCCAGAATTCCGTTGCGGTTGTCCAAGTCCGGGCCCCATCGCTGCAGCCTGACCCCAATGACGACATGTGTGTTCCGGAGTGCGGTCTACGCTGTCACATCCCGTCACCCCCAACAGGAGTTCACGGGGAAGAAAATGCAGACAGGTTCAGGGAAAGCAGGTTCTCACGGTTCCAAAGCAATGCCAAGGCTTGGTATAAAGCTGGAGGAGGGAGCGGGCTGGCAGTCACTGCTGAGATTCTCACCTCCGAGTACGAATCTCCAGAACACTGAAAGAAAGCTTCAAAGACCTGGCTCAGTTCAGTCCCTAGAGAGGCAGACATGACCCCTGACCAGCGAGAACTGATTCTTCTGGTTATTGTAAGGACTGGGACGTTTAAATTATTGTTCACGAAGGGAGTCGTAAGGACCTGCCTAGCGATTTGTTTCCAACGTATGACGTCAGTGCGTTTCGAAATTATAAACGCTGTCGGGGACAAAAACTTTTCTAGATGCAATAACGTTGGACTCGGGACCAAGACAGAAATGAATCATCTTTTCTGCACGTCTTCATTCTGTCTGCAAGCCTCCTTCATAACCTCCATCCACTCCCAGTCCGTCCAAAGGATCCGTGCCAGGGCTCTGCAGAATGTGGCACTACGTTACTGTGTTAGTCTGTCTGGGCTGCTGTTTTTATAAGCAACAGACGTTGGTTTCCTGCAGTTCTGCGGGCTGCAAGTCCACGATCAAGGTGCCAGCAGATGCAGCATCTGGTGAGGACCCACTTCTAGGTCCATAGATGGCTGTCTTCCCACAGTGCCCCCACAAGCTGGCAGGTATGAGGGGGCTTCCTGGGGCCTCCTTCATAAGGGCACTCATCCCGTTTCTAGGGGCCCCAGCCTTATGACTCATCCGCTCCGGAATGAGGTTGTTACATTGTTATTCTTTCTGAAAGGCGTGGCTGTCCTACAAGACGGACAATGTGGGCAGTCAGCGCAAACTCAAATGTTACCGATTTGCAAAGTGGGAGTCACTGTAAGTTAATTAATTACCCCAACAGGTACACAGTTCAGAACAGTTTGGAGGCCCGGAGAAAACCAACACTTGTGGGAGACAAACTTGCTCCCTCCCTCTCGTATCTCAAATTATAAATAACACTGTGGGCTGGTGCTCATTTACACAAAAAGTACGTGAACATGCACCCTTCAGAAGCTAAGACTATTTGCTCCTTGAAATGAGAGACGCATAGGCAGCTCGGCATACGTGTACTTTAAAACGTGCATGGTCCGTTGTCTGAAAAAACATTGCTTAAGTTATTTCCTCAATGCGAAACCGCAGCGGCCGTTTTAAACAGTTACGATTCATTCATTCCCTTACGCATTTTATAGTGGGTGCTTCTGAAACGTGTACTGTGTGCCGAGGGTTGGGCGAAGCACTGGGAGAAACAAGTCAACACAGAACTCCAAACCAATGTCATTATTGCCTGCCTCCAGGAATGTATTTCTCTCGGTGAAGACCCATCTGTGGTAAGCAAACGAGATAAAAATGTGAATTCTGTATCTTTTCCCCGAGTGGAAGGAGTAACTCACGGGACAGACACTTGGGACTCAGGGACTCGTGTTCTGTGGGAGTAACACTGGAGTTGGCATGAGGAGTTATGTGACGATCTCAGTGTCGCGGCAAAGTCGGGTCAGCCAATTCTGCAACTACACGGTGAGGACGGTGCAGTTCCGAGGTGGCTGCACACGATGCTAATCCCCGCCGGGGCGGAGGCCTTAGCCACCCAAGTCCAAGTTCAGCTACCTTCCCTCCCTTCCCGGCCAGTTTTCTCTCCCAATCCACTTCATCCAGGAAAAGGTTTACCGTGTTTTATCGAGTTGCAATTTCTCTGACTTAAGTTTGAAAATTTTCATTGCATTTTCTTCTGTGTAGATCTAATTCTTATGTGTGCTTATCGCTCGATGGAAATAAATTACTATTTACTCAAAGTCAATTAACCAAATCTTTTAAATAACTCTCTATACGGTTTTATATCATTTAAATATATGCTGTTAAAACAGCAGAGGAAAACACGTCCTTCCGAGAGAAGTCACAGCTGAGAGTGAACTTGACATCCCGAGACACATTTGAGAGTGCTGAAATACGTGTCATAGCTGTTTTTCCTCCTGACAAGAACAAAGGCACAATTATCTGGAGATTTATTAGTACAGCATGCTTTTGTGGTGAAATGCCCATGAGCTTAACCTTTGAGATTTATAAAAAAAACAAACAAACAAGAAACTGTCTGGTCAACCTCTGACAAGTTAGAGCATTTTTTAAACAAACAGCACGGAACCCCAGACACTCAGTCCCCTAGGCGCATGAGAGATGACTCAGCCTTCCTCAACAGGAGGGTGTTTAGTGCTACTGCAGCAATGAGAATAAATCTGAACTGTAAAAACCGGCATCCTTGAGCACAGAACACATACTTCTGCTTCTGACGCTGAGAGCATATGAATGGTGGGCACAGTTGAACTTGGGGTGTCACAGGAGGCCACAGGGACTCGCTGATGTTCCCCCCTGCGTCCGTGCTGTGGATGCCAGCATGCCTTCCAGAGCGAACACGGGCACATGTGCCCACCGGCAGGGTCAGAGCCCTCGGCCCATGGGAATGCTCCCTCTCAGGCAAAGAAAAGCACAGCAGGCTGCCGTGCAAGCGACGGGCGTCCTCACCCTGGTTCTCTGCCAGCGCCAGCGACCAAGCGTGTCGACAACTTCGGTGAGTTGGTGTTGACACAGATTAAGGTCTAGCTTTGCTGTGTTTTATGCCATCAAACCGCAGGCATCTGAGCACGGCCCTCCTGCCACTCCTCGGCGGGGTGAGTTACAGCACAAAAACGTGCGGGCAGCGCTCCGGCAGACCTCCCACAGCGCGACGCTGATGTGGCGGCCCATTTCTGCCCGGGCCCCTTTAAACATGCGACTCCACTGACATCGGGGGCTCCTGTCTCCCTATGGGGGCACCACACACAGCGGAGATTAATCATTTCCAGGAGGCTATTGGGCCAAGCAATGTCCAGTGGGAAAAATGAGCATTGGCAATAGGGTCTGGGCCATGGACACTTTGCAGGAAAACGTCACTGGGGTGCCAGCTGCTGTACATGAGATCCTTTCACGCTGCAGGAATGACACGCAGCTAGGGAGTGTGCACGGTGCGTCATCGCCCGTCTCCCGGGAGGGGACGTGGCACTGTCTTCCCCTGGACGGGCCCCGCGGAGCGGGCCGTTCGCTGGGTGAGGACGCGCATGCCGAGCTGAGATGCAGGGATCGGAGAGCACGGTCTCTGGAGCTGATGTGCGGTAGGGGGAGCGCCCTGGGCCGTCCACGTGGCCCCGCGGCAAGGCAAGGCACAGAAGCCAAGCAGAAGAAATGCTCTTGTATCCAGTTACTTGTGTTTCAGGACTTATTTTAAAAATAGTAACAATAATTCTGCAACCTTTAAAAGCTCGAAAATAGCTTAGTCTGCGGGTTTGCCAAGGTGAGGCACACTGCTTCGTCCACTGGAGACATGGAGCATTTTCTCGTGGACACCGGAAAGCTGAAGATGTCTCGCGAGGGTGGCCTCATGTCGGAGGAAAGGCTCACTCACCATCCCAACTTTTAAGGTGGGATTTGCAGTGTCAAATGCAAGAAAGATAGACGTTCCTTTCATTTTTTTTTAATTACTGCAAAGCAGAAACAAAATTAATGAGAAGGGAAACGCGAGAGCAGCTCGTAGACGCTCGTTTGCCGACTTGCAGGTTCCGCTTTGCAGGATCAGTGCCCTGAGCAAGAGCGAGCGCGACGTCCTGAAAGCCTGCACTGGGCGCAGGAAGCGCGCCTGGGCGGGGCCCAGGAGGCTGCAGGGGCGGAGAGATGACTCTGCGTGATGCTCGGCGGTGGGCGCGTGTTCCAGCCCCGGGCAGGCAGTGCAGCGCCCCCGTGAGCCTCAAGACGGTGGTGGCCTCGGGGTGATGGCGACCGCCCAGGCAGCTTCTTCCCAGGTCACCAATGCGCCATGGGTGGGGGATGCCGATAATGGGGGCAGGCGTGTGGGAAATCTCTCCTTCCCGCCCGGAGGGGGTCAGCTCGCCCCAGAGCTGGGGCCCAGTGCGCGCGTGTAAGGGGTCACACATCGCCCAGCCCCGGGCCAACAGGGGCGCCTTCCGCTACTTGGCTCCATCGGGGCGCGTTGTGCTGTGATGTCACTTTACAGCAATTGCGTCGCTTTACGTTAGGTTATGTCCAATCACTTTACGTTACTGTTCCTTAGGTTACGTTCAGTAGTTGTGTTACATTCATTAGGTGATTTCACGATATGGTACATTAATTACAGTATGTTACATGATGTCACGTTAACTTATGTTGCATGAACCAGAGTACGTTATGTTACGTTACCTTGTGTTACATCATGTTACGTCACTTTACGTTAAGGTTATGTCACTTTAAATTAGCTCATGTTACATCTGTAGGTTACCTTGCATTAATTAGGTTGCATTATGTTATGTTTCGTTGATTAGGTTACCTTATGTTGCTACATTACGTTAATTAGATCACGTTGTTACTTTACGTTAGTTGCGTAGATTACATACGTGAGGGGCCATTACATTTCGTTAATTAGATTGCTTTACGTTACGTTGCATCACTTTGCGTTACTTTTACGTTACTTTACGTCCATGAGATTACCTTCCATCGTTAGGTGGCATTCCATCCCGTTCTCTCACGTATATGACGTCACACCTCAGGAAGGGGATTGGGATGGCACAGTGTCTGCAATGCAATCGTGTATATTTTAAACTGTGCTCACAAGCACACCCAACATAATGCACATGATTCATTTAGAGGGAGACCGAGAACTGGAGGGGAAGAACGTCCAGGCCAACTTCTTTTGCGCTCTGTGCAGTTCTTACTCATTGCGCTCGTGGAGTAATGAGAAGTATCGACAATACGTTGTCCTCGGTGTTTTTTATACAGAGCGCGGAATCGTAACTCTCTGCAATTCTGCAGCTCGCCTTCTCTCCTCCGCAAAGGTATGAAAAAGACGGCCCGTGCCCATGAACGACCGAGAGCCCCAAACAACGTGACCCGGCAGCGATTTTCCTGCCTATACTCTGCCACGCAAATGCCACTCCGAGTGGCGGTAAGTCTGAATCCTCATCGCTAGTCACTCGACTCAGACAGGCTGCCGCTGAGTCACAGACACCCCGTGACCCCTCCCCGTACTTGGAGGAAGCACGTGAAGCCCGCGACTTTAGAAACGAGAACCAAAGCCCTCACCAAGCTGCACAGACTGCAGTTTGGGGCTCCATCGCTCACGTGCAAGCGACGAGCTCAGCCGCAATTCCATTGCCAGGACCCGAGGGCGTGGTTCCTAGGCATCGCCGCGGAGCAGACCCTTTCCAGAAGTGACGCGATGGATCGACCGCCGGGGGAGGCGGGCTCGGTCCCCTTGGCTCGTGGTCGGTTCTCAGGGAACTTGCCAAAAACCCTGTTCGGTGACTTTTGACTTCATCCTCGCGGTGGCGTTCATGTCCTTGTGCGGGCTTGTGGAGCTCAGTGCCTGTGTCTCCTCTGGGAAGGAAGGGATCGCGGTGCATTGAACACCGAGCCAGAGGTTGATACTGACTCGTAGGGAGTTGGAGCTTGGAGAGCAGAGTTCGGGACAGATTCCTGCGCGCCCCGAACATCTAAAGGAATGTTGCAGCGTCCGCAGTGGCTTGGCCTTGGGTGTTATTCAATACAGTGCACTGGGGGCTGCTGTGTTGTGAAAGGAATCCCTGTTACTTTTAAGCAATTTAAAAAATGTGTAGTCCGTTAGCTGTTAACAGTCATCGTCTCATACTTGGCCTTTCCAAATTTACTAATTTTATTGCTTTGTCTGTGTGTGTGTTTGTCCAAGTCCGTTAACCCACTTTTCACTTTATGTTATCACAGCCATGCCAAACCTGGAAATAATTGCATAATATCGTGTCTTAATCTTTTTTCACACATGTTTTCTCCTGCTACATATTTTTCTACGTTTGGCTAACATTGAGTGTTTTGACTCAGACTTTGAGAATTCTTCGATATTTGTGGATCTTAATGTTTGGCATTATGATAGGTTTTTATGTTGCATATCCTTAAGATGCATTTCCAGATGTGAAATTGCCAGATGGACAGCAAACCCTTCCTTGGGGTCCTGGACACACATTGCCAGGAAGCTCACCGAATGGCACTTGACCTCCACTGCACACACTCAGACAATAGACAGTGTGAACCTGTGAAAAGTTTGCCCCATTTAACCAGTGAAAAGGCTGGTGCTTATTTTATTTTATTTTTCTATGCAACATGTGCTTCTCTCCACAGTAAGGCTGGCTACTTTCTCATGCATCCTTCAGCCGCTTTGTGGAGGTGTGATTGGCATGTAAAGAACGGAGCCTGTTGCTCACCGACAGCTCGAGGACTTTGGAGAGAAGCATGAAACCATCCAGGCCACAGATGTTCATCGCCTCGTGAGGTTTCCTCCCACCAGTATTATCATCGTCGTTGTTGCTGTTGTTATGTGTGGTTAGAATACTTAGTATCGGATGTATCCTCTTAGCAACGCTGTTCCCCATGCGTTCTATGGGGTAACACTGGACTTCCAGAACTGACGCAGCTTGCGTAACTGAAACTTGACACCCATGAATGGTGATGCCTCGCCCTGGCCCCGCCCACCCTCCTAGCCCCGCCCGCCGCTCCTAGCCCCGCCCCTCCTCACCCTAGCTCCGCCCCACCTACTCCTAGCCCCGGCCCCCACCATGCCACTCTGCTTCTGAGAGTCTGACGATTTTAGGCGCCACACCTAAGTGAGAACAGAATGTATTTTAACCATTTCTACTTGTCAGTTTGGGCAACGTGCATTTCGGCGAGCAGAACCTGCTGTCTGGGTTATAGTTGTGTCTTCGAAGAGAAACTGAATGTATTTGCTACTCGGTGCCTAGGCATTTCGCAAAAACCGTTACTTAAGAAGGAGAAAATTGATCACAATGAGACAGGACTATCTTACTGTCCTCCAGGGGGATAAGCGGCAAGCTAATAAAACAGAGCACGTTGAACGTGCAAGAAAGTGACAATTAGTTGGACTCTGGCAGGGGCGAGCAGGATGTTGAGTATGCTCTGTAATTATTTCACAGCTGCTCAGATGATCCCACATGTCTTGGGAATCTTGTCTTAGAATGTTCTCCAAGAATTAAAACACATTCCTTTCAGTTAGCATTTGCACACAAACCTTCTACAGATGGGTCTGGAATTCTGAAAAATGTCATGTTGTCGGAAAACAATTCAGGAGGGGAAAAGGGTGGGAAATGTGACCCAACAATAATCAGCGTTTCCTGTGAAGAAATAGAGGTGTGTTGGAGGTCCCCACGGGCCGTCGGCGGTCGAGTCATCGTGTTTGCACGGTCATCGTTGCCGTGCCCCGTCAGCAGAGCTGACCCACGGGGACAATGCCTGCATGTTCGGAGCCCCCTGGAACCAGGGGACCCTAGACAGTTAGAACCAGGAGGGGCCACAGAGGCTGTGTTGTCCAATCCCCTTATTTTAGACAGGGAGACGGAAGCCTGGGGGTGCCAAATGGCTTCGCAGGGTGGGAGTGAATCAGGCTGCAGTTCCAAGGAGGAGCCGAACTCACCCATCCCCCCACTCAGTCCTGCAGGCAGCTGTCCTGCAGAAGCCAAAGGCTGGGCTGGAACGAATATCCACTCTGTGGGACAACATGCATGTGACAAAGTCATAGCAAAGAAACGGGTGCAGACTGGCACTTGGGGTGTCGCCATATGTTAACTGTCGTCAATAACGCCGCAGTGAACACGGGTGCGTGTAGTCTTTTAATTGGTGTTTCTTGTTTCTTTGGGTGTATTCCAGAAGCGTGATCGCTGGATCATAAGGCATTTCCCTTTTTAATGTTTTTGAGGGAACTCTGTCCTGTTTTCCACAGTGGCTGCAGCAGTCTGCACCCCCACCCCCAGCGCACGAGAACTCCCCTTCCTCCCATCCAGGTCCTCGCCAGCACTTGCTGTCTGTGGATTCATTGGCAGCTGCGTAATGGTCTCACCAAGCACCGGTCAATGACTGGGATGAGTAGCCTCATAGTTATTCTCCACCGAAAGTAGCAGATGTGATGGGCATGGCGCCCTGTGGGGCGGCACAGGCCGTGTGTGCACCTGCGTGGGGTCTTTGAAGCTCCAGTTCCGATTCGACGTGCCAGCCAAGCCCTGTGTAGCGGCATGAGCTCCGCCCAAGGGCCACTGCCATGCAACGCTGTTTCACTTCCAACCGGGAAAATCACCTTGGCCCCAAACCAGTTAGGAGAAGCTTCCGATTCCCAGGCAAGCCTGACGCATTTGGAATCCTCTTTGCTCACGCCATGTGCATGAAGGACGGCTCCCCTCCAGTGAGAAGTGGGTCGGCAGGGAAGCTCGTGGTCCAGAGCCTGGAATGCCTGGAAGTGTGTGGCATGGGCCCCGGTGGCAAAGGGCACAGCCAGCCGATCACTTGCCCACCTCTGATGTCTCCCAGGTCTGCTAGGGGCTCCTGCAATGGTGTGCATCCGACACAAACGAGTTTGACTTTGTTGTCCTGGCAACAGCGTCCACGTGTTTGCAGTAACACAAAGCAGACGCAGGTGCACTTATCTTTCGCAGCCCATCAGTTTCGGAGAGGATGCATTCCTCTGGTGTCCGCCTTTCTCACAAAAGGCTGCCGGGGTGTGTCCAGCATCCAAGACCTTGCTCTTGAGGCATAACCTCTGGACCCCAGGAAATCCACAGCAGGAGAGCCAATCACCTCCCCCACCCAAAAAAACCCCAGTGCACTTGCCTAAACCGTCTGCAGAGCCCAGGTAGAATCAATTTCCCTTGCACTTTATTCATGCAACAGACCGCCCTTGGGCGAAGCTGGATTCTTCTGTCTACACATCCGTGGGACGCGGCCAACTCTTCCCCAGCTAACCCACGCCGTCAGTGCCAGCGTGCACCGACACCCGTGAGAACCTCGCACCGCCAAGCTCATGTGGGAACGAGGGATGCAGAGCATCGGGCCCCGAGGTCACTGGCAGGCAGAACTGTGGGATGTGTGCTCAGTGCTCTGGTCAGATTGCTACTCTCCTCAACTTCCATGTGGGAAAGAGGTCCATTGGGAGAGGGACGCCCGGGCGGCACGCTAAATGGGCAAGTCATGTGAGGACCCAAAAACGACGTTCGTGCCTGCGGCTGAGAAAAGGAGCACGGGCTCCCGCCGTGTGTGACTGCTTGTAGGGAAGAGCTGACCTCCCCACGCCGTCCACGCACAGGGTCAGAGGGTCCCGAAGTGCGGACTCCGGGGGCAACGCTGTCCCACTGGGGATCTGCTTATGTGATTGCCTGGACTCTGAGGGAGAGAAGGGGGCCTTTCCTAACATCCTCGGCCTGGACCAGCCTCTTCCTGATCTCCCCACCTTGACCTCCTGTCTGCCTCCATTAACACCTGTCACGCACCCCTGTCCCCCTGCCCTTCTGCGGGTGTGCGCTTGAAGAAGTGGGCTTTGTATGCCCCAGTCCGAGAATGCTTTCCACGTGTTTAAAAGAAAGAAAAGCAGAAAGCAAAAAAGAAGGAAAGGAAGAAAAGTAGAAAAGAAGGAAAAGGAATGGGAACAGAGAAGACAGGCACAGATTTCAGGCAGCGCACGGAACCTACACCGAATGGGGGTCCCGCGCGGAGCTGCCTGTGCTCCCCACTTTCCACGCTGCACCCCACAAAACCACAGTGTCGGAGCCCCCAGGAGCAATGAAAGTCCAATGAAAATGTGCAGCGACAAGGATCTAAAATGTGTCCAAAACTGATCCTCTTTAGTACACGAATAAACAACGAAAACAGCCTGCTACTTGGTTTGGCTTTGGTATGACCCGGAGGGAGTCTTTGAGAATGTGTCCGTCTTTAATATAACTCTTAATAACAATGCGTATTCGGAATGCGACGGTAGCAGTGGTTCCATGTGATTTACCACATTTTCTCTAATAACAAAAAGTAAGAAAGGTTTTTCTCCACACAATCCATAGCCATGAATCGATCCCTTAAAAATCCGTTTGCCAGGATGGAAATAAAAGGTCTCAGCGTTCTGCGAGGTGCAGATGAAAAATAGGTGAATACTTAGATTGCTAACTCAGATTGGCCGGCGGTTCTGGTGCCCTGAGGCAGCAAGGTGCGGGCCCAGGTAAGACGGCGGCAGGCTCAGGAGCCAGCGGAGGACTCTGCCCTCCTGTCCCGCTGACGGGATCAGGTTAAAGGAGGACACAGGTGGGCATTCAGGGGTAATGTGCCAGTGGGGGGCAGGCTGGGGACCACCCAGAGTGGGGTGCCTTCCTGGGTGCTGAAAATGATCACCGGTGAATTCCTGGTAGTATTGAAAATGTTTTATCCCTTCACATTTTCATATCGACTGTGCAGCCACCAGGTGACAAGACACCTGTGGGCCAATCTGTGCCAACCTGGGCGACCGCCTGTGTCTCACCAGTGGCACCTCAGCCTCTGTCACAGCTCCCCACAGCCCATCCTGCCCTGTCCCACTCCCTCCATGTGGGGACGAGGGGACCCCAGTTTGCCCCGGCATCCAGCCCTGGGCGAGTCCTCACGTTTCTTTGGAGGTGGAAATACATCAGTTGGGTTTAAAAACATTAATACCTGGCCCTGGCCCAGTGGCTGAATTGCTTGGAACACTCGCCCACGCACCAAAAGGCTGCGGGTTCAATCCCCAGTCAAGCACATAGGGGAAGCCACCAGTCACGTTTCTCTCTCACACCGGTGTTTCTCTCTGTCCTCCCCCTTCCTCTCTCTCTAAAATCCACACAAAAAATGAGGGTTTAAAAAAATAATTGGTTCCTTTTTTTAAAAAACTGGGTTTCACTTTCCTCCCTTCCCGCTGTGTGTGGGTTTCTCGTCCTGTGCATGCAAAACCCCTAAATTAGGTCCCATCTCGCTGCAGAGGTTGGAGCACTGGATTATTCGACAGCGTCACGTCTGCCTGCGTATTTGGCGAATGCATGGCAATTAATGGAAGTGCACGTGCACCCAGTCTACATGCACGCTTGCCAAAGCGTCCTCCAGGCGATACAAACTCAATCCTTCAGGCGACGCCTTGGGCCTGAGCGAGCAGCGCGTTCGGCTGGACGCGCAGGCGGTGGCGCGGTGTGCACGGCGCAGGTGCGCCCCGCCCGCGGGGTGAGCGCTCATTAACTGGGCATCGATTTCCGCAGCGCACGGAGCGCCCCGTCCCTGGGGCTTCTGGTTTGAAAGGAAAGATGCCGGCCCTGCGGTTTATTTATTGACGAGCAAGACTCCCGAGGGGAATTTCTGACCCGGGCAAGGGGGCGCACGGCGGTCCTGCAGCTCAGAGGTCAGGCCTTGTTTCCTGGAGGTCCCCTGAGGTCATTCGGCGTTGCTGCTGGCGTGCTGCTGTCTCTCTCCACCGACCCTCAGTCCCCACCGCTGCCCTGAGACCCAACCAACCGACCCACGGCCCTGTGGTTTCTCCCTTCTATGGCAAACATATAAACTTCCTACTTTGAACTGACATCCCATTCTCTTAAGGACTTGCAGGGTTGGGGCCCTGGCTCAGTTGCTTAGAGTTTCATTGCCATAGGACAAGGTTGTGGGTTCGATCCCCGGTCAGGGCACATACAAGAATCAACCAATGAATGCAGCAGTAAGTGAAACAAATCCATGTTTCTCTGTCCCTCTGTGTGTGTGTGTGGGGGGGGGGGAGATCTCTGTGTCTCCCTTGCTCTCTCTCTGAAATCAATAATGAAACAACAACAACAAAAAGACTTCCAAGTTGGCGTGCACGGACAAACGCACACTAATGCTTAATCTGGACATCTTAACGTGTTCTAATTGGTGAGAAAATAAAGTCTTAGAGCCATAAGGCAAGCTGTTTGTAACGGCTCAAAAAGACACCTTCAGTGGAAATACTTTGGAAACTAACCAATGCATGCAAATGGGTGTCATTAGAATCAAAAAGCAAAATAGTATCATATTAAAGAATAGAGTATTGAGGATCGCCAGGGATGCCTCCTGCGATCTTTGCAAATGAGGGAGCCGCTCTGGCGTCCACACTGGAGCCCACGCAGAAGGTGAAGATTCAGTCTGTCTTTTGTGAGAATCTGGGTGGTCTGGTGCATCCAGGATGCTCCCTGCAGTGAGTGAGGAGTCGGGAACAACACAACACGGAAAAGCCACAGCACACCGAGGAAGGAGGCCGGGTTTCAGCCAGCATCGCCGTGAAGCCGTGCCTCAGATTCACGCAGAATCGAATGCATGCCTCAGCCAAATGCACAGTCGGGGCGGGTGGTGGCGTACTCAGGTCTCCTGTCAACGGTTGGCGCTGTGAGGCCACCGTGCACTGGGAGGTGGGAGGTGGGAGTTGGGAGGGAGCCCAGCTCCCGGACCCCCCACTAGGTCCAGTGTGAGACCTGCAAACGGGGAGCTGATAGACAGTGGAATTCCAGACCCAGCAAGTCTGTGGGGAAATTAGCATAGCCTTTCTCCCTGCTTTTCCTCCTCGGGGACATGCATAAGCACAGCGTGTCCCGTGGGGAACCAGTCATCGGCCCCCGGTCAGTTTCCCCCCGACGCCGCAGACAAAGGTCGCCATGCAGAACTTCCAAGAACGCGTCCCCTGTGGGCGGACTCGCAGGTGGATGCCCGGATGCCCTTCTTGGCGTAACGCCACGAGCCTCTGAGATGAATAACGCCAACACTCAGCCCTTTGTCGAGTGGGGGACTTCGGCGTGCTGCTGCAGAGGTTCTGACCGACACCGCCGCTCGGGCGGGTCCTGCACAGGTGGCTTTCCCCGCCTGCGTCCTTCACGGACAGCCTGCGGGACACACCCCAACGTGCTGGGGAAAGGCTTCCACGCGGCAGAGGGAAAGGGCTACTTACTCATTTGCTATCAGACTGAGGCTGTGTGCGCAATATTTAAATATTACATCCTACTTTCCATTTACATGCAGAGCATTTCTGTGAAAGATGACTCGGGTGTCGAGTGTGAGTAATGGGCTCTAATGAAATATATATCATCTCGGAGAGAAAGGCCTCTGTGGAAATTCAGCATTAGGGCTTGCTCAACTACCTCAGAACCCTCTGTGTATGCAAGCTTTAATTAAACAATACATCATTGCCAAATGGTTTATATTCAGCGCGTAAAGAGTATGTTTGGTATGCTCATATCACGCTTGTTTCACTGTGTTTAAAATATTAAAATTAAATACGATGTTCTAAATATATGGAAATTAACTGTGTTTTACTAGTCTGTTACCCATCAATCATCTCTGTCTACTTAAAAAATTAAAATCTTTTTATTTTTTGAGACCTTCAGTTACATTGCCAAATAACTGGTAAAATTTGGAACTTTATTTATTTTAATGTTTTTTTAAATATGCTATTTTTTTTGGGGGGGAGAGGAGCTTGGGGAGGGAAATAGAGAGAAACATCAATGTGTGGTTGCCTCTCATGCACCCCCCACTGGGGACCCAGCCGGCAACCCAGGCCTGTGCCCCGACCGGGAATTGAACCTGCAGCCTTTTGGCTCACTGGTCAACACTCAATCCACTGAGTCACACCAGCCAGGGCCTAATGTTAATTTCTATTGGCGACTGTGAAATACAGGGAGCAGCTGGGGGAGGGGAGAAGCATGGAGTGAGCACGGGCAGCTGGGGAGGGGAGAAGCATGGAGTGTGCAGAACAGGGAGCAGCTGGGGGAGGGGAGAGGCACAGAATGTGGAGCACAGGGGGCAGCTGGGAAGGCAGAGGCACCGACTTGGCAGCAGCAGCCGTGAGGAGCAGCAGGGCAGACCCCAGAGACACACGCAGCCCATCATGAAGTCAGGTGCACCACACACACGCCTTTTACAGGTGAGACAATGAACTACTGTGTCTTCCTTTCTTGTCGTGTCACAGAAACAGTGCTAAGAAGGCCGCTTTCGTGCCGCTGGGGCCTCAGTGCCATCCTGCGTGGAAGTCGCTAGTCTCACGGCTGGCCCGCAGGAGCCTGCACTGAAATGTGAGTCCCCCCCCGCCCCCCGCCCAGGACCCCGCGATGCACCTGGCACGGCGGCCTCCCCGCCTGGTTTTCGGTGGGACTTGCAATGAGCAGGAAAGGTGGGTCTGGGGGCCTGGCCCCTCCCCATGGAGGGATACTGAGGGGGGGTTCTGCCCGGTGTGGCTCAGCTCAGCTGGGCCCTGCACCGTGCGTACTGCTGGCGGGCGTCTCGCCTGCAGTGTGACATGGGTGACGCACCCACGTGCGTTCTCGTGGAGTCGGGGGACCCCTGGAAAGCGAGCACGAGATTGCAGGATAAACAGTGGCTAGGCTTCGGTTTTGCAAAGCGGCGTGCGTTTGGAAAATACGCGCTGCGTGCCAGGCCTCCCTGCCCACCGTCCCGGATTTCTCCGTGATGATGTGAGGCAGACCCTGACAGCTGCAATAAGCGATCTCTGCAAAGGAGGAAAGAAAAGGAGAGGGTTCTGTTTGTTGTTTCCACGGTGTGTTGTGCTCGGGGACAGCGTTCCACTTTATGGTGAGATCGGGTGGTTTCCAAACCCCTTGGGAAGCCGAGACTCTGCCCTGGGCCACGTCTCCTCGGAAACACCCAGTGACCACAGCGGCTGCGCACCCAGGGAGGGGTCCTCGCCTCTCACTTTGTCACGCTCGGCCTCGCGGTCCCCAAGCGGCGACAGTGCAGCCAGCTCCCGGGGAGACCGGCCTAGGGTGTGGTCTCTGGGCGGCGAAGCCACAAGCCCCTGCTCGCGTTTCTCTCTGGCGATCAGTGAACTGTATTGGCGGCACCTGTCGGTGGCTGATATTAATTGATAGTCAAAGCTGGACGAGGAACACATGGGAGGAAGGGCACTGACAGGAAGACTTGTTGGAAAACAGCGTCAGTGTGTTATATTACATCTGAGAAAGAGAAAATTATTAATAACAACAGTTGCCGTGGGGCCTGGGTATGTTCCTCGGTTCCGCCGCGTTCTTGGAATGGCTCTGTCCTGACCCTCCCGCGGCCGTCACAAACTTATCTCTGTGAATCTGGCTTCTCGGGATGGATGGGGGGACGGTGTTTGTTTTCTGGGTTTTAGTGGAGTCGTGGGCGTACACTCCTAGGGGAAGGTGACGGACACGGACTCTTGTCCTCTCATCACAATCAGACGCAGGGGTCACAGTAAATCATAACCCGCATGACCCCCTGACCCGTGTGGCTCCGTTGGTTGGGCGTCGTCCTACAAAGCGAAAGCGCCGGTTCGATTCCCGGCCTGGGCACCCGCCTGGGCTGCGGGTTCTGTGCCCAGTCGGCACTCAGACCAGAGGCCACCGATGGGCGTTTGCGTCTGGCATCCGTGTCTCTCGCCCTCTCTCCCGCCCTCCCTCCCCCCTCTCTAAAAACAAACAAACAAAACCTTGGAACAAAACTCTGCCACTTAAAGAAATAACCCACATGACGTTTATTTCTCTGACAAACATAATTACGGTCTCACGTTCATGACAACTTAGTCAATGTTTTGCTATAGCTCATTGGCTTTCTAGTTACATCAATCGCAGCAACGACAGTGAAGTGTGTGTGTGTTTTTTATCCCCGTTTTGCCGTGAGAAAACTAACTTTGCTGAGCTGAAGGCCTGTGATCCTTCCATCAGTCAGAGGTGCTTAAGGTGCAACCAGAGCTGCAAGCCGAACTGCCCCCTCTCCCTCTGGGTCTGGCTGCGGCTGAGCCCCCAGCCTCCACGGGGCCCAGCCCAAGGCCCGCGCTTCCCGCAGGCGGACGGGCCGATGCCTCTGCAGGCCGGTCCACTCCCATCTCTCCAGAAAGTCTGTGCTTCTGTGAGGCAACCCCATTCACAGTAGCCGACGGGTGAGGGCCATCTGGGCCCTGGGGTCCCCACACCCCATGAAGTCCCCCAGAGCATCAGAAGATGTCTCCAGACCTCCACCCCCCCCATCTCTACTCTTCGCAAATATTTCCTACACACACACACACACACACACACACGTTTCCCTTTGGAAGGAGTGATTGCTCCCCGCACGAGCGCCAGGTGAGGAGAGGAGGCCTGAATCTATCCTGCAGGTTCACCTGCTCCACCTGCCCACCGGCGGGTGAGGCGGGGCAACGTCCCTCCCTCCCGCCTCTTGCTATTACAAGGCTCGCCCCCCTTGGAGGGGGAGGCACTGGCCTGATTGGGCTGTCTCCCCCTCCAGGGTTAAGGATATAAATAACCTGAATGTTTGTCTTCGTGGTGGGGATTTGCCTCTGCAAACTTAAATGCAAAAATTAGAAATTAAAAAAAAAAAAAAACGCATTCTCAAGAGCTAATTTCTTGGGGAAAAAAATGCTTTGCTTTCAAGACCAATGTTTCTGCTATGAACTGAGTTCTCCTTGGCGACTCAAAGCCCCAAACTTGACCTTGATCCTCCCGAGAGGTTTTCGGTGTTCATCCTCTGGGGTTGGGGAGGGAGGGGGCGATTGGCTGCAGACCAAGGCTGCAGAACATGAGGAAGCACCAAGAAGAAAATATGCAGCAGAAAGCATTTCAAAAAGCAGAAATCTGGGTGCATTCCGACCGCTGGAACTAGGAAACAGACTCGAACACGATGTTTTGGGGTGTGATTTTCCA